>JAIUZE010014950.1:0-29001 GCA_022085475.1 Heliosperma pusillum | reverse complement strand
CTAATTAATCGTTCTTCAGACTCGTTCTTCCATTTCGTTCTTTCGTCGTTCTTCTTCATCCGTTCTCGTCGGTGTTGAGCAAATCATCATAAAACCTTCATTTCTTAACTTAAATCCGTCCTAGACTTATATTCTTTCTAGAATCTCCTCTCGCTCTCCATCTTCAAGTACGGTTTTATTGCAATTCCGTCAAAAATCGTTTTCGAACACTTTTAATTATGGAAATCACGGTTTTATAATTGCTCAATAAATTTTCTCTTTGTCATTTCTTATAGGGGAAAGATTTTGCAAGACGATTTGGGTGACTCGTATTAGTTAGGGGAAGATTAGAAGACGGTTCTTAGTTATAACTTCTTATTTTGGTGCTAATTGATTTTGCTAGCTAAGGTAACGATTCCGAGTTACTCGACGAATTAATGTTACATAGCTTTTGTTTCTTTTGTTTTTGGTTCATCCTTAGGTTTTTGTTCATGTTATGGTTACTTATGATTTTTAGTAGTAAAATGATAAGTAGTATGATTTATATGTTGTATGGAATTTTTAATATGTTAGTGTTATTGACATATTTGTATGATTTATTTATAACCATGATTTTTGTATGAATGATGGTTGAATTGGTTGTTAAAAATGGATGTTGTTAATTAAAATCATGTTAGAATTTATTTGGAGTGGTGGTGGTCTTGGTCGTGTAAAGTGGCCGGGTGTGGTGGCTGAGAACCGGCCGGTTCAGGCCCGGTTCAGCCTGGTCCGGACCGGTCCAGCCCGGTTTGGGTTGGAACGGGGTTTGGTCCTTGGGAGTTGTGTCGATACTTGATTGTTATGTTGTTGTTTTGACGGGTTTTAATTATGTTAAAGCATGCGGGAAATATTAGGAAACGGTTTTTAGTAAGTCGATAAAAATAGCCAAAACAGCCCAAATCAGCCGTGAGCCCAGTCCAGGCCCATGTTTGGTCCGGCTCAAAATCAGCCCAAGAGTCACCTTGTTGGACTTGTGACGGTTTTTGAGTTTAATGTTAATTTATCGTGTTTTGTAATATTTAGCAAGTGGGAAATGTTAATAAGTAAAATATTTAATTAAAATGTTTTTTCATAAAAATTAGTATTTCTCACGTGTTAGAAATTATAATACGAGATCGTAGATTAATTTGATATACTTTAAGTCAAGCGGGTTTTTAGTATCATTTAATAATTCACATGTTAGAAGTTTTAATAAAATAACATGTAATGAATATGATGATTTTTATGTGCAAGTCTATGTGGTAAAAGACTCTGTTTCTAGCCGGTTTGATCCAACGGGTTTGGTCAAACTAAGATCTAGTCAGCCCCGATTTGACTGATGACCCGTCGCGGGACTCGGGTCGGGGATTTGTCTTCAAGTAAGGTTGTATTTAATTAATGAATTATCCTTAGTAGATATGAGGCGATATGATATTTGATTATGATTTATATGCAATTAGTCACATGTTAGGAAGTTCTTTCCGTGACTGTTTGATTGTATGATATATGTCGTGTTGACTAAGTACCCCTAGAGAATTATGAGTATATGGCGTCTTGACCATTCTAATTCTAAATGAGTAGCTTGGACCATGACATTGATAGAGCCTTACCTATCTTAACGAGTAATATAGTTTCACTTCTGATAGCTTTTGTGTCACTGGCTTGGGCCTTTTGATACCAAGCCGAGGGCATGGCTGCCTAATTGTTTCCACTTTGGGAAAGGAGCCAGCTTAAGTACTAGCCATCTCTGCTTAGGGGGTCGCCTAGTAGAGTTTCTCATGTACGGTTATGTAATGAGACAGGGAAGGGGTTAGCTGTTGTCGCTAGGTCTGATCAGTCTAGGGCTAGGATGTTTTCCTACCGTGTGGTATAGACTCGAGTTACAGAAGTCGACTATTGACTGTCCTAAGAACTTATGCCTGTTTCTAGACGTATTGGTCTTTCATGTTTGTATAATTCTATGAATCTTAGAAGGTGAGATGCAAGCCGGCTAAGGTTGATAGAGTTTGGATTACCGGTTGTTAACTGATTCACATGATAGTTTGCATGAGTAGCTTAGCCTTCATATGCTAGGTTATATGTTAGTTATTTGTTTCATAACATGATAAGCATATCGTATATGTTAAGGTTTTGTATTTTCCATATACATTGCTTTTATGTTATTCATGTTTAATTAAACTCGACATTTCGTGGCTGGGAGAACTCGGAGTTACTCCCCACTGACTGTGGCTTCCGTGTTTATATTTAATGCGGTTGGCAGGTTTGTGATGCATACATTGGGTACATTGACGAGCTAGCGAGCGAAGTATTTACCTTGGACCTATATTCGGTTCTTTAGGATTGTATATTATTATACACTCTTTTATTTCGTACTTATACGGGAAACATGTCTCCCGTTTTGGATATTTATTTTGTATAATATTATTTCCTTTTGTTGAACCTTTTTATTCTAAGACACCTTCGTTATGTATTATTATCTTTTATTTAGTTAAATTATTTTTTTCTTTCCGCAAATTTGAGGGTGTCACATATAGGAACTACTTCTAGTCCCTCCAATATTGTCGAATCCAAGCTACTTTCATATGCATCATCATATGATGCAATGTACTCTATTTCCGTTGTGAAATCCGCAATGATAAACTGTCTTGAACACTTCCAGCGGATACATGACATTTATATTTGAAAATGTCACTGCTACTTGGAACCTTTCCAGTAGTCTTTCCTGCTTGGAACTCTTCCAACAGATAAATCTTCTAAAAAACATAGCCAGTTCGTGATTTCAAATCACTTTGATCTGTTTGGAAATTGAAGTCTGTGTAAACTCTTACACACAACTCACTATAAACTCCAAACATATGGAACATATCTTTAGTCCTTCTCAAGTACTTAAGGATGTTCTTTATGGCTATCAAGTGACTCTCACTTGGATTTGATTGCAAACGACTTGTCATGCTCAAAGTATGCGAAATGTCGGATTGAGTATACATCACAGCGTATATAAATGATCCCGCAGCGGAAGCAAAAGCAATCAATTATCATGTGTTCAACTGTTGGAGTAGGTGTCCTCCACAAAAGTGCGCCACATAATAAATCTTATTATGGAATATAATTGGGATATTTATTGACTATATATATGATTAGTCAGTTGATTAACGTAAATCAATAACGGTTGGCTGACTAGAGTTTGACGTTATTGTCGTTTGACGGCGGTGATCAACTGATCCCTTTCGGTCACACCTAAAGGATGAAATCCAAATAGTAACTAATTATTTGTATACGATACAGTTAATTAGTACATTACATATATTCGATATGTACGAGAGTTAATTATTAGAAATTGAGTTAAGAACTCAAATTCGATTAAACTTATTTTTCAATTATGCGATAATTGACTAATAAATTTATATCTTATTTTAATACGATTAAATAAGATTTAACTTAGTAATTAATCGTTAAATTACTAAATTAGTTGAGGTTTTGAGATAGAGGTAATTAGTTAATTATATTTACAAGGAGTTGTAAAATAAATTAACTAAGCATTGTGGGACCCATTATATATTGATATAATGGTAAAATATTACTTAAAATGTTAAGTACATATTATTTATTTAATTGAGTCATATAATTGTTATATGATCAAATTAACACTTAATTATATAAGATAATAACCATATGATCAATAAGTATTTGTAAGACAAATATCAAAAAATCAAAATGGACCAAACTAAGGCCATTGTGGCCGGTTGGGCTAGTTGTTACATGGTGATGATTTTGTTCTTATTTTTACTCTTTAGTTACTTTATGAAAGTGACATAACAAGTAGTAAACAATCATCACTTGTTCTACAACACTCCACTCTAATGCATGTGATCAAATGAACAAAATAAGAGCCCTATTTTGGCTTGTGAAGTCCGGCCAAATGGTCTATAAAATGCCCAAGTGTTGCTCATTTTTTACTACTTCATTTTGTGCTTTGTTTTCTTACTTCTCTCAAAACCTCATATTCTTACTAAAACTCTCAAATACTAATATTTACTAAGTATTACTAGTGTAGTAATATAGTCATAATATTAGTAGAATAATATCTATCTTATTATCTAGTTAATAATAAGGGTAGATTATTTTGGTTAATCTTGGTGCAACTTAGAGGAGATCTTCTACTTTGGAGATAGTTTGTGTTCATCCATATTTATAGCTCAAGAACAACAAGAAGGAGTTCTTGTTGTGCCCTTATATTTTCCATATCAATGTGAGGAAATTTCTTCTCTTATATAAATGTCTTTATATTTGCATGCATGTTACATAGATCATTAAATACTAAATTAACAAGTAATTTAGCATCTAATTAGAGGAGTCTAATTAAGGTCTTTGGATTTTCAATTGGTATCAGAGCTAGCTTGTAGCATGCATGTTCATTTTGGACATTTTTATTAAAGTTATAAGATAACTAAATAAATTAAAGATTTTGAGTTAAAATACGATTATGACGAAAATTTTTGGTGCATGTATACCTACTGACCTCAAAATGTTTGTGGTTAAATTTCGTGATTTTAGGGATTAATTTGCTATTTATTTTGATTTTTGGCGTTTAAACCGAGTTAACATGCATTTTATGAGTTAAAAGTTAACTAAAAATAGTTTCAAGTTGATTCTGGCCATCAAATTGTAATATGATCTCACATGAATTTTTTACATATTGTATGTAAAATTTCATGAATTTTACTTATGTATTGCATGTTCATTGATTTTTATACGATAAAAGTCGATAATATGAGATTATAATGTTCATAAAATTGAAACGTTCATTTCTGGTCTTGAAAAGTTTTTGTACATTTTACATTCTGATGTTGATACTCTTGGTGAAATTTCATAATTTGTTTCACTGTTTTACTATATCTAATGTTTTTATTTGATAAAACCATTAAATACAAAGCTATTATTTCATAAAATTAATTTAAATTTTTTGAGCAAATGTTTTTTATTTTTATAGTTCCTGGAAATTTTCCAGAATGTACAAAATTTTTGGTTTCAAATTTTATGATGTTTATTTTTTATTTTGGTTTTATTTCATAATTGTTATGATTAAACCGTAATATTTAGCAAATGAAATCAAATCGATCTAATTAATGACCAACAAAATTAGTAGTGACTAATTTTGAGTTCTAAATTAGTTTAGTTAATTATTTTGAATTTAAATGCGATTTAAATGTTGATAGTGATTTCTAATGGTTAAAAATCAATAAATCCCGGAAAAATCAAGCTACATGAGCATGAATGAATTGTAGGACGATTTTGGCATGAATTTTTGCAGCAATTTATTTAATTTATGGTTGAATGAATGAATGTCATTTATTTAATAATTTATGCAAATTTTGTACCTAGTATGGCCTAGTTAATTTTTAATCGTTATTACCCGTAATGTAAGGGAATAACGGTTTGGTTGTAATTTTATTGCGATCTCGTATCGCCGGTTTGTATAATTTAATAATTTTATTTTATAGAATAAATGTATAATAGGAATTTGTATATTTGTATATTTGTAATTATTTTTATGAAGACCGTTGACTCCTCAAGACGGGACCATTTTGGAAGGGTTCCAAGTGAAGAGGCAGGGACCAAGGGAGTTGGTTTTTTCCCGAATTTGTAACATCTAGTTAAATTTGATAGCTAGGTGGCCATGACTAGGATTTGATTGTGCTTGTTGCTTGCTTATTACGGAGGCTCATGCCAAAAATTCGTCTACACGTGAATTTAATTTACTATTTAAAGTCAACGTATTCAAATTCAACGACTTAGTTCACTTATAGGGAATTAATAACTAAATTGACAAGATCTCTCACATGTTTAAAAAAATTGAGATTAGCCTTACCAATTAATAACACCTATGAATCCCGTGTTCATTAGGGCTACCACGCTCGTGGGTCCCTTTTTACCTCGGGTAAGTAGGGTGATACGATCACAAGCTAAAATTGGATTGGACTCAACGAGCTAAGCGTTATCTTGGGACTAGGAGATGGATTTAGTTGAAATCCGTCAACCAAGAGTTCTAACGGTAGAATTAGTCACGTAAAGACTTACCATTTCTAAATAAAAGTAGAATGCGATGATTATTTTTTATTTATTGATGGGTCTTGGAATCATTTATATAATTTAGTGAGAGGTCATTATATGAATGCTAAACTTGTTAAAATGTTTTTCAAGTAAATTAACAATGAATGTTTATATATTTCTTTTTGTTGTAGTTACCATATTCGCATAATGTCAACATCATCAAACGTTGCAACCTTGGGTAGAGACTCATGGGTGAGGTCCGTCATGGACAAGTGTGTCCTTAAGGATGACGGAAGTAACTTCGTTGAATGGGAGTCAACGATCAAGAGCGCCGCGTTATCCGATAACGTGCTTCGCTACTTGGTTGAAGAGCCCCCACCGAACCCGCGCCTAGATCGTCCGCGGTGGTTCGGGCCGAATATGACCTTTATTTGAAGGTTGCTAATGACGTCAAGAATGTCTTGATTTGGTCAATCTCATCCAAACTCAAACTCCAATTGATCTCTCTCAATGCATATGCGATATTCAGAGGACACTTTCGATGTTTTCGCAAGCCCCTCAAACTCAATATGAGCGATTACGAAATCTTTGAAACTAAGCTCAAAGGGGCCAAAAAGTGGCCCACACGTGACTCAAAATGGATTGTGAGCACGCGGACACCTTAGAGCCTCTAGGGTGCACAATTCGAAAAAGAACTTGGTGGGGGGTTAAGATCTTCATTCCCTCTCCTAAGTTCACCCAATTTATTATGAACTATATATCATGAAGGCATGGACCAAGAGTTTCTGAACTCCATGCACTCCTCCCAGTGAGAGAGACATGGAGGGCTAGTGGGAGTGAACCCCAGGGAGGTTCTTTCCTGAAAATGAAGAACCTGAACTGGGGTGGGAAGGACAAGGAAAGGGTAAGACTCTTTTCAAGAAATCCGGCAAGGGAAAGGGCAAGGTCTTTTACAAGGCCAAGCCCAAGGTCAACAAACACGCGGAGGCGGATTGCTATTATTGTAATGGCAAAGGGCAGTGGAAACGCAATTGCCCCAAGTACTTGAAAGACAAGAAAGACGGTTGTGTGACAACGTCAGGTAAAATTCTTTCATCACTCTATATGATAGATATTAAGTTTGCTAGTACCTCTTCTTGGGTATTTGATACCGGTTGTGGTTCTCACCTTTGTAATCATGTACAGGGGATGAGGGACGTGCAAGCACTAGCCAAGGGTGACGTAGACCTACGCATTGGAAATGGAGCTAAGGTAGCCGCTGTTTCCGTGGGCACCTACGTTCTTTTTTTGCCTAATGGTTTAGAGTTGTATTTAAATAATTGCTATTATGTTCCAACTCTTACCAAGAACATTATCTCCATTTCCGTGTTAGACATGGAAGGTTTTTCATTTTGTATTAAGAACAATCGTTGTACTTTCTCGTTTAATGAAATGGTTTATGGCGAGGCCATTTCTATTGGAGGTATTTAGGTTCTAGATATTGCAAAAGAGGTCTATCATGTAGAAAACAAGAAGCTCAAAACAGGTGAACCTAATCAATCATACCTTTGGCATTGTCGTTTAGGGCAAAATCAAAACGAAGACGCATAAAGAGACTTGTTTCATCTAAGTACCAAAAACCATTCGAATACGAATCTATGGCGTATTGCGATTTGTCTCTGGGAAAGAGACTCGTGCTCCTTTTACGGGAAAAGGGACACGAGCAAGTGAAGTATTAGGACTTATACACACAGATGTATGCGGTCCAATGACTATCCGAGCTAGAGGTGGTTATCACTACTTCATTACTTTTACCGGCGACTTGAGTAGATATGGATATGTCTACTTGATGAGGCATAAAAGTGATGCTTTTGAAAAGTTCAAAGAATTTCAAAATGAAGTAGAAAACCAATTGAATAAAAAGATTAAAACCCTACGATCCGATCGTGGTGGTGAATACTTGAACCATGAATTTGATTCACACCTGAAAGATTGTGGTATAGTATAACAATGGACTCCTCCTGGAACACCTCAATTAAACGGTGTATCCGAAAGGAGAAATCGAACTTTATTAGATATGGTTCGATCTATGATGAGTCTAACAGAGCTTCCTGATTATTTTTGGGGTTTTGCTATCTGATCTGCAATATTTTCACTAAATCGAAGCCCGACTAAAGCGGCAAACAAGACTCCATATGAGATATGGACAGGAAAAGTTCCTTATTTGTCATTTATGAGAATTTTGGGATGCGAGGCTTTTGTTAAGAATAAGTCTGACGATAAACTCGCACCCAAATCTGACAAATGTCTTTTTGTAGGATATCCAAAGGCATCAAAGTGCTTATACTTCTACAATAAACACGAGGACAAAGTGTTTGGGTCTCGTGAGCCAGTCTTTTTAGAAAGGATTTATTTCTAAAAGACAGCGTGGGAGAAAAAAGATTTGACTTGATGAAGTCCAAGAGCCCACAACCGAAAAGGACGACGAGGAAAAAGTTCCCTCTTCGTCTAGTACGGTCATTATTCCTTCGGAACCTAGGAGGTCAAGCAGAATTAGTCATCAACCTGATAGATACCTTGGTATTATAGAGGAAGGTGATGACTATAATTTGCTACTTTTTGAAAGTAACGAACCTACTACCTACAAAGCAGCCATTTGTAATCCCGGCTCAAAGCTATGGCTAGGAGCCATGCAATCCGAAATGGATTATATGTACGACAATCAAGTATGTGACTTGGTTGATTTACCTAAGGAGGTACGACCTCTTCAGTGTAAGTGGATCTATAAGATCAAAAGTGGCATAGATAAACATAATGATGTTTACAAAGCTAGATTGGTGGCAAAAGGTTTCACCCAAGTTCATGGTCTACACTATGACGAAACCTTCGCCCCAGTCGCCATGCTTCGATCCATAAGGATTATCTTAGCGGTTGCCGCATTTCATAATTATGAGATTTGGCAAATGGATGTCAAAACCGCCTTCTTGAATGGGATTCTAGAAGAGGAAGTGTAAATGACACAACCTGAAGGTTTTGTGGATCCATCAAACCCTAAGAAGGTATGCAAACTTAAGAGATCCATCTATGGTCTTAAGCAAACATCCAGGAGTTGGAATCATCGTTTCGATCATGTAATTAAACAAAATGGTTTCACTCGAAGTGTCGAGGAACCGTGTTTATACATGAAGTTTAGTGGGAGTAAAGTAACTTTTCTAGTCTTGTATGTAGATGACATACTACTCATTGGGAATGATATTCCAATGCTCACTTCTGTAAAGGAGTGGCGAGGAATACATTTCCAAATGAAAGACTTAGGAGAGGCCCAGCGCATCTTAGGTATCCGGATCTATAGGGATAGATCTAAAAGGATACTAGCATTAAGTCAAGAGACTTATATTGATAAGATTCTTGATCGGTTCAACATGAAAGACTCTAAGAGAGGCTTTATTCCTATGGGAAGTGGGATCACTTTGGGCAAGTCAGAGTGCCCTACGAAACCCGAGGAGATTGAACGCATGAAATTGATCCCTTACGCATCAGCTGTTGGATCAATCATGTATGCTATGATGTGCACTCGTCCCGACGTTGCATATGCTTTGAGCATGACAAGTCGTTACCAAGCAAATCCAGGTGAGAGTCACTGGATAGCCGTAAAGAACATCCTTAAATACTTAGAAGGACCAAGGATTCGTTCTTAGTGTTTGGAGGCGAGACTGAGTTACGTGTAAAAGGTTACACAGATGCCAGTTTTCAAACAGATAGGGATGATATGAAATCCCAATCCGGCTACGTTTATATGATGAATGGAGGAGCTGTTTGCTGGAAGAGTTTCAAGCAAAGCGTTACAGCGGATTCTACAACAGAAGCAGAGTACCTTGCAGCGTCTGAAGCTGCAAAGGAAGCTGTGTGGATTCGGCAATTTTTGGAAGGACTATCAGTAGTCCCTACTGCCAAAGATCCTATCACAATTTATTGTGATAACAGTGGGGCTATTTTTCAAGCAAAAGAGCCCAAGTCTAGTAACAAGTCTAGACATGTACTTAGGAAATATCATGTAATTAGAGATTACGTGGACAGAAAGGAAATTGACATTTGTAAGGTTGGGACAGATGACAACATTGCTGATCCTTTAACCAAGCCTTTATCAAAGGCTAAGCATGATGGTCATGTCGTCACAATGGGATTGAGACGTGTGCCAGAATTCCTTTAGATTATGTAATATGTAATAATTGAATGTTGTATTAATTATTTCATAATGACATTCATTGTTCGAGTTTTATTTTAAACTCTTTTATTTAGTTTGACTAAATTTAATACTTTGTTTATCCGAATAGATTGTTGGACCCTATTCAAGTGAATAGGACGAACTTAGTATTTTGTCCCTAGTCACTCTATGAGGTGACGTCTCGAAATGACTAGATTGTAAGTCGATCGATGGTTGGTTCAGCACCATGGGGTCATGGAGATGACTGGTCGTTTACATAGACAGACTGTAAGACACTCTGTCGGACAGTGACATGGTAGAGACCCTTAAATCAATTATTTGATGCTTGGTCGTGGCAGGGTCTTCTATCTTATTCCTATAAGTCGATTCTTTTGACTGGCGACCGTCTATCTGAGTCGGTGCAGTTTCCGATTGGTTTTGGTTGATGTTCTAGGTCGTGCCGTAAAAGGAGGCCGATGGACTTCTTCTGGATCATGGTGATCTGCATCATACAGAGTAGATGGATCAACAGGAATTGTCCACCCACGTTGGGTAAAAACATCTTTAGGCCACTCGAGGAGTAGTTACTGTAAATGCGTGGCCACGCTCGGAAAGAGATCTATGGTAGATTTTCCGGTCAGACAGTTACTCTCCCTATCGAGAAAACCACTCTAGATATTGTCAATCGCAAGTGCGACCTGGAAGACACCTTGCGTTGAGTGGGAGATGTGATAAAGAGACAAGAGAATCGGTGACGCACACTTGTGTCAGACAAGTGGGAGATTGTTGGAGTAGGTGTCCTCCACAATAGTGCGCCACATAATGAATCTTATTAAGGAATATAATTGGGATATTTATTGACTATATATATGATTAGTCAGTTGATTAACGTAAATCAATAACGGTTGGCTGACTAGAGTTTGACGTTATTGTCGTATGACGGCGGTGATCAACTGATCCCTTTCGGTCACACCTAAAGGATGAAATCCAAATAGTAACTAATTATTTGTATACGATACAGTTAATTAGTACATTACATATATTCGATATGTATGAGAGTTAATTGTTAGAAATTGAGTTAAGAACTCAAATTCAATTAAGTTTATTTTTCAATTATGCGATAATTGACTAATAAATTTATATCTTATTTTAATACGATTAAATAAGATTTAACTTAGTAATTAATCGTTAAATTACTAAATTAGTTGAGGTTTTGAGATAGAGGTAATTAGTTAATTATATTTACAAAGAGTTGTAAAATAAATTAACTAAGCATTGTGGGACCCATTATATATTGATATAATGGTAGAATACTACTTAAAATGTTAAGTACATATTATTCATTTATTTGTGTCATATAATTGTTATATGATCAAATTAACACTTAATTATACAAGATAATTAAGCATATGATTAATAAGTATTTGTGGGACAAATATCAAAAAATCAAAATGGATCAAATTGAGGCTCACATGGCCGGTTATGGTGAAGTCAAATGGTGATGTTGGTTGTTCTTATTCATACTCATAAGCAACATATGCTTATGACATGAATAGTTAACATGATATCATTTTATTCACTACAACACATTACCACCTTACATGGCAATAAAATAAGAAGAAAACATCACCATTTTGTGATGAAATAACCGGCCCTCTTGGCTATAAAAGGAGAACAATTGTTGTTCATTCCTTTCACTTCTTCATTCTTACTTATTTTATCATTCATCTCTCAAAACTCATCTTCTCACTACAACTCTCATATACTAATATTTCCTAAGTATTACTAGTGTAGTAATATAGTCTAATATTAGTAGTATATTATCTATCTTATTATCTAGTTAATAATAAGGGTAGATTGTTTGGTTCATCTTGGTGCAACTAAGAGGAGATCTTCTACTTTGGAGATTATTTGTGTTCAACCATATTTGTAGCTCAAGATCAACAAGAAGGAGTTCTTGTTGTGCCCTTATATTTTCCATACCAATGTGAGGAAATTTCTTCTCTTATATAAATGTCTTTATATTTGCATGCATGTTACATAGATCATTATAAACTAAATTAAAAAGTAATTTAGTAAATAATTAGAGGAGTCTAATTAAGGTCTATGGACTTTCATCTATTACTAGGGTTGTCAATCTTTTTCTTTAGGGCAGATGTCCACTAGCTCTTGGCGAGTACATTGTCAGCGATCCGCTCACGCCGCTTGTTAGGAGAGGCTGTCTTGCATGCCTTGAATTGGTTCATTAAGGCTCTTGGTGGGGATGTGGGGCTTTCTATGTTGCTGGTTGATTTCCAGAACGCTTTCAACCTTGTTGATCGTGTAACCATGCCTCTAGATGTTCGCCGTCGTTGCCCGATTCTTACCCGTTGGGTGGAGTTCTCTTACTCTAGTCCTGCTCGTCTTTATTATGGGGAACATTGCTTGTGGTCTTGTCAGGGAATCCAGCAAGGTGATCCTTTGGGGCCCTTGATTTTTGCTTTGGTTTTGCATCCCTTGGTGTGCAAGATACGAGACTCTTTTGATTTGAGTTTGCAAGCTTGGTACTTGGATGATGACACCATTGTTGGGGATACTTTGGATGTGGGGAAGGTGTTGGATTTGATTATGGCAGATGGTCCTCAGTTTGGTGTTCATCTTAATGTCGCTAAGACTGAGATTTTTTTGGCCTACTGAGGATCCCAGGAGTCGAGTTCCTGGTGTTTTCCCTCCTTCTATTTCTCGGCCTTTGCGTGGTGTCTCTGTTTTGGGTGGGCATGTCAGTACTTGCCCTAGTTTTGGCAGTGAGCTTGTGGCGAAGAGAGTGACTAAGACCATCGAGCTTATTGATTTGGGTGCTAGGATTAAGGACCCGCAATGTGAGTTGCTTCTGCTTCGAGCTTGTACTGGTATTTCTAAGCTCTACTTTACCCTCCGTACATGTTAGGGTGCTTTCTTCATCCAATGTCGGCGGAAGATTTGTGATGGCCACTATACTGCTGCTGTTAGGGTGCTTTCTTCCTCTGGCGTCGCCCCCTACTCTGATGCCACTCTTGGGGCTTTGCGAGAGAAGCACTCGGTCGCCCCATCTCCTTCCTTGCCTCCTTTGCCTGTGGATCATCATTCTCTTGTTGCCTCTTCGGCTGTGGTTTTAGATATGATTCGTAGTTTCCCGCGTGGCACTTCTTGTGGGAGGGATGGGTTTCGTGCCCAACACCTTATGGACTGCTTGAGTGGCGCTGTTGTGGCTATCTCTGATGATCTGATCGCTTCTATTACTAGGGTGGTCAATCTTTTTCTTGAGGAAAGATTTCCACTAGCTCTTGGTGAGTACACTGCCAGCGCTCCGCTCACGCCGCTTGTTAAACCTGGTGGTGGTGTTCGTCCTATTGCTGTTGGCACTGTCTGGATACGTCTTGTTTCTAAGGTAGGTGCTTGTTTGGTTGGTCCTTCTTTGTGTTCTTATTTTGCTGGTATTCGGTTTGGGGTTGGGGTGTCCGGTGGAGAAGAGGCTGTCTTGCATGCCTTGAATCGGTTCATTGAGGCTCGTCGTAGGGATGTGGGGCTTTCTATGTTGCTGGTTGATTTCCAGAATGCTTTCAACCTTGTTGATCGTGTTACCATGCTTTTGGAAGTTCGCCGTCGTTGCCCGATTCTTTCCCGTTGGGTGGAGTTCTGTTACTCTCGTCCTGCCCGTCTTTTTTATGGGGAACATTGTTTGTGGTCTTGTCAGGGAGTTGATAAGTGAATATTTGTATGGTTTTAATCCCCAATTTAGCTCGGTTTTGTATGTCATTTGTGCTTTGTTAAGCCACTTTATGAGCTAATATCGTCTTCTATGTGAATTCCTATGTTCTAACCTGTTTTGTAGGGAAAGTGACGTTTCTACGCCCTTTTTCTGTATTCTCGAGCATTTGCCTAGAACCCGACGATTTGAAGAAGCAACCTTGCCCAAGTGAAAGGCATTTCAAGAAGGTTCAGTAATTCAAAAGAGAGAAGAAGCAAGGACGGTTTCGTAGTTGTCGGAAGATCAATCAATTAGGCGGAAGAATTCATCGCTTTACATCAAACCCTATCAACAAACCCGACTCAAGAGGTCAAGGGGGATGATGGAAGTCAAGTCAAAGAGAAGGAAGATGAAACGTTAGTCAAATACTTCTAGATGACAACTTACCCGATCGGGTAAGTGTGTACCTGATCGGGTATGTGTGCTGCTTCGAGTATTGCGGCTCCTTCATCCTTTTTTTGACCTATGTGTTTAATGCTCGACCTCTTCTCCACGAAACCCTAATACTATAAATAGATGCTCTAGCCCTCATATCATATCATCCATCTCTTCACACAACATCTCTTCTCTTCTTACATTTCTCTTTAGTTTAGTTCTTCTTCTTTCTTAGTTTAGTTTAGTTTTAGTTTTCTCTAGTTTAGTTTAGTCTAGTTCTAAGTTTTCTTCAATTGTAGTTGTTCTAGTTGTAATTGGAGTTCAAGTTTCCGGATTTGCATTTCCTATTCAAGTTCTTATTCCATTTCAATCTTTGCTCATCCTTTTCGGTAATCTTTATTCTCGTCTTTACATTATAGTTTCATTTTCTTTTAGTATTTCCTTTATCATGTTTATCATTCTTAGTTTTATAATCTTAGTTTCCTTTTCATTGTTAATCATGCATAAGTAGTCACCCTTCTAGGGTGTAGGATAGCCATGTTAGATTAATTAAAAGATGATAATTGGATAAAAGGAATTGTGCCTTTAAAACGTTGTGTCTATGCATGTTTGGATTGTAACGATAGTTAACAATTTCAGGCCGGAAATAATCGACTAGTATGGAATTCTTTTCCAAAGTAGACATACGAGAATTGAATAGACAAAGCATGACAAGGTAGATTAAGACCTAGTAAATTGCATAAAAAGCCTGCTAGACCATCTGATCTATGATTGTAATGAACACATCATTCTTACGAACTCACAATGAATTATTTGCATATCCTAAATCCAATTTCATCAATATGTTAATCTACATGTGTGAACCTACTTCCCTAGATTCTTTTCTTTATTGCATCGTTATTATTTAGAAACTAGTGACAACATTTGCCAATCGTCCAAGGTAGAGTTCTAACCATAACTATTTATTTGTTGTTAGCCTAGCCAAGGGTTATTTATCTTTGATTAGGGTATGCGACACCCCTGTCAAATTTTGGCGCCGTTGCCGGGGAGCACGGTTTTGTTTATTTGTGATTAGTAGAGTTTTACCTTGTCTTTTTCTTTTTTTTCTTTTGTCTTGAGGAACACTTGTTCCTTGAGATTTTTCTCACCTTTTCCTTGTAGTATAGTGACTCTTTTCAGGTAATAGGAATATTTTCTTTCAAAGGGTTTGCTTTATTTTCTCTCAATGACTATCTATTTCCAACCTCCACAATGCAAGAATGAGCCTTTCCATGAATACCTCGACCGATTTTATAGCTATTCTAACCATATTATCTCTCTTGGGTATACCCTTGATGAGACCTATATAAGAGATGTCGTGATTCATGGAATGCTCATTAAGTGTCGTAGCCTGGCTATGCAATTGAGTGCTGGAAGTTTTTATCAGAAGAGAGGAAAGGAACTTTGGATTTTCTTGGACTTTATGGCATCACAATCTCTGGATGAAACGCACCGGCGGTTGAGAATCCAAGAGCAAATCAATGAAATCAGGGCTCAACTTCAAATACTCAAAGGGCAAAAGGAAGAACCCACGTTTACAAAATGTAAGCCAATCAATTTTCCTTATGCTTTTTCATCCCCATGTGAGTCTATTTTCTCCTGTGCTTTTTCAGCCCCCTCATGTGAGTCTAATTCTCCCCCATATGAATTAATAGATGATGATGATGATGGTCCAACCTTTTCTATTGAAAGTCACTCTAGTGTCGTTCCATTTGACAATTTTGAGACCCCCATTATTGATATTGACCATATGGTAGTCGAGACTTTAGACAAGGGTGTTGTTAAGCCCATTTGTGACTCCAATGGAGTGTCGTCGATCGAGTCATCAGATTTCTTTGAAAATCCCTTCGCTAAGGATATTCCAGATTTATTTGAAAATGATACTGGGTTTTGTGAACCTAGCTTTGAAATTAAGTGGGATCAACCACCCATTTTTGATTCCCAATCCTTTGATTCACCCTACCCCCAATTAGAGTCCACTAATGATATTTTGGGAACTAATTGTTTGTTCCATGATCTTAAACATTTCACTCCATCTCTCACTGACGAGTGGAGCAGTTCAGTGGTCATCTATGAAGTTTGTCATGCGCACAATGATAAGATATATCAATTCTTACCTTCAATATTTCATGCCTATATCTTGTCAATTGCTTACATATGTTTTTGTATAGCTCATGCGCAGGTATATGATCGACTTCTAAGGGCATTGACATGCTTTTTAAGGCACAAAGAATGATTTTCATTAATAAAGAGTCTAGCAAGACATTTAAATTGCGCTTCTCGGGAGGCAACCCGTGTTTTCCCTTTCTTTCTGCATTTTATTTTTCCCTTTTTCGTTTTTTTGTTAGATTTACCTTGCAGATGAGAGAGTTTTTGAAGAGAATCTATAAAGACCTTCCTTGTCAAGTCCAAAAGACTAGCTTGGGGGTGTCCGCGCTGACTAGTAAGCTTCACTCTTCTTTCATTTTTCCTTTTCCCCATTAAGCATCTCGTTGCATGTTTTGTCTTCGTACTCACATTGAGGACAATGTGATGTTTAGCTTGGGGGAGGGATTGCATTTTCCCATTTTTCATTTTAGTTTATCATTTTTCAAATTTTGAATAAAAGAGAAAGAAGACTTTTGAGAAAATTTAAAAATTCATGAACATAATTGAATGCTTTTCAAGCTTTGCTTGCTCGTTTACTATGCTATCATGTTACAAACTTAGAGCTTTCAAAAGATAATGGTTCAATATTTATTGAATTGTGCATACATGGGGAAGTCTTGTACACAGTAGGCATGGAATGAATCTATAGATGAGTACGCTTGATCTTGACATTTGGCAAGTTACATATATTGTAAGGTAGAACCTCCTTAGACTGGTACATCTATAACCAGTCTCATCTAGGTGTGTGTAGTTCTCCTTGTGATGTGTGT
Source organism: Heliosperma pusillum (assembly GCA_022085475.1). Lineage (NCBI taxonomy): Eukaryota > Viridiplantae > Streptophyta > Magnoliopsida > Caryophyllales > Caryophyllaceae > Heliosperma > Heliosperma pusillum. The sequence goes on along the minus strand of JAIUZE010014950.1, from coordinate 11,672 downwards.
CATGTCAAAACGCATAAGTATGGTTCTCATTTCATTTCTATAAGCATTGCATTCATGATTCACTAAGATTTGAAGCCTTTTTCACTTTAATTTGCCCCTCAAAATTAGCCCCTTCATACAAATGCTTCACAAAATAATAGCTACATACAAAAACTGCCCACCTTTTGAGCTAGTAGCTAGACTATGGTGTATGGGTGCTCTTTTGAGAAGATTTTGTTCCTTGATGTCAAAGTGAATTTGGAAGAACGGAAAAGTTCAAGAAGTGAAGTTGTGTTCAGAAAAGAAAAATGAAATAGAAAAATGAAAAAATTGGAAAAGAAAAAAAGGAAAGAAAAAGAAAAAAAAAAGAAATAAAAGAAGTTGTGAGTATCTCCTCAAAATGTCAAGTCAATATTCAAAAGGAGTTTACCCTTGTGTTTCGTGTGTAATAAGCCAATTTGTTGCTTTTAGGCTTCGTTATCCGTCTTCTGGGAAATTGATCGAAAGTTTGGAATGAGTATTCATTTATCATTGGTCAGTTGCTAGCTCATTCTAATCTTCACATGACCATAACTATTTGTCCACCTTTCACCCATTTCCCAAAGCCTTCTTCCTATTTTTCCGGCTTCTTTTCTATGTGCATTATGATCTTTGACGTGTGTTTTGAATTGTTTACCATATTAGACTGCGGACACATTTTCATAAGTCGTAGATAGGTGAGTGTCTCAAACATTTACACATAAAGAAATCACCTTTTACATATATTGAGTGTTCGAGTGTACCGTGAGAGTCCATTTGTCAAAAGATCATGCAAGAGCCGAAAATTCTATAGTGAAATTCTTTGTGCTACGCCGTTATGTAAATCTCAGCCATGTTTATGTATCATTCTTGCCCACGTTGTTTTTGGGTTATGATTCATTATGTTTCCAAAGCTTTATGCTGAGAGTTGTTTCTTGATGGTGTAGTAGCCAACGCTTGCAACCTTGTCCTGGTATTGTTTGTTATGTTTGCTTGAGGACAAGCAAAGGTTTAGCTTGAAGGAGTTTGATATGTGAATATTTGTATGGTTTTAATCGCCAATTTAGCTCGGTTTTGTATGTCATTTGTGCTTTGTTAAGCCACTTTATGAGCTAATATCGTCTTCTAGGTGAATTCCTATGTTCTAACCTGTTTTGTAGGGAAAGTGACGTTTCTACGCCCTTTTTCTATATTCTCGAGCATTTGCCTAGAACCCGACGATTAGAAGAAGCAACCTTGCCCAAGTGAAAGGCATTTCAAGAAGGTTCACTAATTCAAAAGAGAGAAGAAGCAAGGACGGTTTCGTAGTTGTCGGAAGATCAATCAATTAGGCGGAAGAATTCATCGCTTTACATCAAACCCTATCAACAAACCCGACTCAAGAGGTCAAGGGGGATGATGGAAGTCAAGTCAAAGCGAAGGAAGATGAAACGTTAGTCAAATACTTCTAGATGACAACTTACCCGATCGGGTAAGTGTGTACCCGATCGGGTATGGGTGTTGCTTCGAGTATTGCGGCTCCTTCATCCTATTTTTGACCTATGTGTTTAATGCCCGACCTCTTCTCCACGAAACCCTAATACTATAAATAGATGTTCTAGCCCTCATATCATATCATCCATCTCTTCACACAACATCTCTTCTCTTCTTACATTTCTCTTTAGTTTAGTTCTTCTTCTTTCTTAGTTTAGTTTAGTTTTAGTTTTCTCTAGTTTAGTTTAGTCTAGTTCTAAGTTTTCTTCAATTGTAGTTGTTCTAGTTGTAATTGGAATTCAAGTTTCCGGGTTTGCATTTCCTATTCAAGTTCTTGTTCCATTTCAATCTTTGCTCATCCTTTTTCGGTAATCTTTATTCTCGTCTTTACATTATAGTTTCATTTTCTTTTAGTATTTCCTTTATCATGTTTATCATTCTTAGTTTTATAATCTTAGTTTCCTTTTCATTGTTAATCATGCATAAGTAGTCACCCTTCTAGGGTGTAGGATAGTCATGTTAGATTAATTAAAAGATGATAATTGGATAAAAGGAATTGTGCCTTTAAAACGTTGTGTCTATGCATGTTTGGATTGTAACGATAGTTAACAATTTCAGGCCGGAAATAATCGACTAGTATGGAATTCTTTTCCAAAGTAGACATACGAGAATTGAATAGACAAAGCATGACATGGTAGATTAAGACCTAGTAAATCGCATAAAAAGCTTGCTAGACCATCTGATCTATGATTGTAATGAACACATCATTCTTACGAACTCACAATGAATTATTTGCATATCCTAAATCGAATTTCATCAATATGTTAATCTACATGTGTGAACCTACTTCCCTAGATTCTTTTCTTTATTACATTGTTATTATTTAGTAATTAGTGACAAACATTTGCCAATCGTCCAAGGTAGAGTTCTAACCACAACTATTCACAAGTATCTCTCGTCTCCCCGAGATCGACCCTTACTTCCCTAATTACATTAATTTGTTGTTAGCCTAGTCTGGGTTATTTATCTTTGATTAGGGTACGCGACAACCCCGATCAGGAGTCCAGCAGGGTGATCCTTTGGGCCCCTTGCTTTTCGCTTTTTGTTTTGCATCCCTTTGTGTGCAAGATACGGGACTCTTTTGATTTGAGTTTGCAGGCTTGGTACTTGGATGATGGCACCATTGTTTGGGATACTATGGAGGTGGGGAAGGTGTTGGATTTGATTATGGCAGATGGTCCTCAGTTTGGTCTTCATCTTAATGTCGCTAAGACTGAGGTTTTTTGGCCTACTGAGGATCCCCGGAGTCGCTTTCCTGGTGTTTTCCCTCCTTCTATTGCCCGGCCTTTGCGTGGTGTCTCTGTTTTAGGTGGGCCTGTCAGTACTTGCCCTAGTTTTGGCAGTGAGCTTGTAGCGAAGAGAGTGACTAAGACCATCGAGCTTATGGATTTGGTTGCTAGGATTGAGGACCCGCAATGTGAGTTGCTTCTGCTTCGAGCTTGTACTGGTATTTCTAAGCTCTACTTTACCCTCCGTACATGTTCGCCGAGAATCTTTGGGTCTGTCCATCTTCGTTTTGATGCAGCATTTCGTTCTAGCTTGGAACGCATTGTCACCGCGTCTGGGCCAGGTTTTGGGGATTGGTAGTGGCGCCTTGCCACTTTCCCTTTTCATCTTGGTGGGCTCGGTGTTTATTCTGTCGGGGATGTTTTGTACTATGCTTTTTTGGCGTCCCGTTTGCAGTCTGTCGATTTGCAAGCTAAGTTACTACGACCTTCTGGTATTGTGGATGCTGGTCCTACTTTGGATGATGCCTTGCAGGTGTTTTCGGAGACTACAGGTTCTACTTTATTACGTGATCCTAGTGAAATCGCTGCCCCTAAACTTATGAAAAAATTGGCAGATATATATTTTGCGAGGATTGCTGACACTGCAGAATCTGTTTACTCTTTGACACCGCGTCAGCTTGCATTGTGGAAGTCCCAGCTTGGTGCCCACTCCTCTGATTGGTTGCGTGCGGTTCCTATCTCTGGGTTGGGTCAGACTATGAACGGGAGGACTTACCGTAGTGTGCTAGGATATCGTCTGGGTGTTCCTTTATTTGTGGTATCTAGGCCTTGTCCTGCTTGCTCTCGGGTTTTTGCTGATGATATTTATGGGGACCACGCTGTTTCTTGTACTGGCACTGTGGGTGTTAAGCATCGGCATAACCTCGTCCGTGACACCTTATTCGACATCTGCTATAGGTCTGGTATTTCTACGGGTAGGGAGGTGGATATCGGTTTAGTTGACGGACAGGGCGGCTCTCTTCGTCCTGCGGATTTGCTGCTCTATTCTTGGGACAGAGGACGTGACATGTTTGTTGATTTGACTGGGTCCTCTCCCTTGACACAGACTGGGATGGCTGATTTTGTGCCGGGACGGGTTGTTACTGATGCTGCGCATCGCAAGTGTGCTAAGTATAGGGATTTGTGCGGGGCTGCTGGTTACGGTTTCCTACCCTTCTCTTTCTCTTCGCTTGGGGAGTTGGGTTCAGATGTTGTTGACTTGCTTCAGCGAATCCAGAAATTCTCGGTATCTCAGGATGCTGGGGCTCGGGTGGCCGCTTATATCTTTACTAGACTTAGTTTTTCTATAGCTAAGGGGGTGGGGGCCCAGATTGTCTCTCGGCTCCCCACCAATTTCTTATAAACTTTACATTTTATTTTAATGAAAGCTGCGCGCATCTTATAATAATAATAATAATGATCTAATGGGTTCTCATCTTATGAGTAATCCTAGTGAAATCGCTTCATCCAAACATATGAAAAAGCTAGCAGATATATATATTTCATGAAAGTTGCTGCTACAACGGAAACCGATTGTTCTTTGACACCTCAGTCGGTAGACTTGTAGAAGTCTGAGCATAGTGATCACACGTCTTGTTTGTTGCGTGCTATCCCTATTTCCAGTTTAGGGCAAACCATGAATAGACGGAATTACCGTAGCCTGCTTAGCGATCTGTTGGGTATTCCTTTGTTCCTTGCGTTTAGGTCGCGCCCCGTGTAACACCCCGACCCAGGCCCTGGGTCGGTAGCGGTATCTCGTCAGGCTGTGTACATGGCCCACTAATCAATACGGGTCCTTTCCATCGCATTTTGTTCTCACTCATGCGCATCCCAGAAACCTTCCCAGGAGGTCAACCATCCTAAGACTACTCTTAGTCAAACACGCTAAACTTTTTGAGTTCTTTTGCATGGATAACCAGAGAAGAAAGTGCACTTTGTTGATATGAGTAGTACATTGAATTTCTTTAAGTAGTAGTCATATTTAAAGCCTATCAATAGATCTCTTCAAGGGCACCCCTCACATGGAGTATTACACCCTGCCTGGTCTCGGGTCTTTAATGGCGATATTTTTGGGGATAATGTTGTGTCGTTTACTAATACTATTGGTATTAAACATCGTCACAACCTCGTTCGCGTCACCCAATTGGATATCTACTTTCGATCTGGGATTTCTGCAAGTAAGGAGGTGGATATTGGTTTGATCGCTATGCTGGACATGTACGTGCGTTCAACGGATTTATTGCTCTATTTTTGAGACATAGGACGTGATTTGTATATGGATCTAACTGGGTCTTCACCATTGATTCGTGTAGGATGTCGGATTTCGTGCCCAGTCGCGTGGTGGCTAAGGCTGCTCTGCGCAAATGCGCTAAGTACCAGGATATAAATTTAACACTTAGGTATGGCTTTCTACCTTTCTCCTTCTATTCACTTGGGTAGTTAGAGGCAGATGTGGTTACTTTGCTCAAATGGATATAAAAATTCTTAGTGTCCAAGGATGCCTGGGCGCATGCTGATGCTCACATGTTTACTAGAATTAGCTTTGATATTGCTAAAGGAGTGGGGGCCTAGATAGTATCTCGGTTGCCCAATAATTTATTGTAAATTGATTTAAGCTCAATAAAAGTTGTTTTTTTTATAATAATAATAACAACAACAATAAGAGCAGCAATCACAACAATAACAACAACAACTAAAACAAACAAAATAAAAACAACAACAACAACACCAACAACTCATTAATAATGACACACTCTTGGATATCTGGTTTTGATATGAGATTTATTTTGGTAAGGAGGTTGGTATCGGTCTGATTGATGATGGGCATGATAAGTCCATACGTCATGCGGATTTATTGCTTTATTCTTGGGACATGGGGCGTGATGTGTGTGTGGATCTGACTATGTCTTCCTCATTGACTCAGACTGGGTTGGCTAACTTCGTGCCCAGACGTGTGGTGGTTTATGATGCTTTGCGCAAATGCGCCAAGCATCGGGGCTTGTGTCTTAGGATGATTGGCGACGATTTCTTACCTTTCTATATCTCGTCGCTGGAGAAGTTAGAGACGAGTGCTATTAATCTATTAAGGCAGATTTAAAAAACATATCTTTACTAGGATTAGTTTTGCTATTACAAATGGAGCGGGGACTTAGATAGTATTTAATAGACATCATTGTCCCCGGTAACGACGCCGTTTTGGTGAGAAAAGCTTAGTCGTCACGCTCTTCTAAGCATATTTCAAATTCCAACTCGAAAGTCTCAAATAAGATTCGAACCTAAAGGACATGAATGTCTACAATTGCTCAATAAAAACAATCTAGACAAATGCAATAAAAAACAATAAAGTCAGATGGACTCTATAAGACTATCTTTAAGGTGATGTGTAACAGACTCGCTGAGATTTTGCCTGAAAATGTGAGTCAGAATCAAGGTGCTTTTATTCAAAGGAGGAGCATTTTAGAAAATATTCTCATTTGTCAGGACTTGGTGAAGCAGTATAATAGAGGTAATCTGTCTCCTAGGTCTATGTTACAACTTGATTTATATAAGGCCTATGTGTGACACCCTCAAATTTGCGGAAAGATAAACAAGTAATTTAAATAAATAAGAGATGAGAATACGTTTCTAATAGGTTCACTTTAGTGAAAATCGGTAAATTTTAAAACCGGAACCTACTATTAAATATATTCATCATAACAAAGGTGTCATAAATAAAAAGGTTCATAACCCAAGGAAAATAATATTAGACATAAGAATTATCCAAAACGGGAGACATATCTCCCGTATAAATACGGAAATAAAAGAGTGTATAATAATATACAATCTAAGAACCGAATATAGGTCCAAGGTAAATACTTCGATCGCTAGCTCGTCAATGTACCCCAAATATGCATCACCACCTGTTCGACCGCATTAAATATAAACACGGAAGCCACAGTCAGTGGGGAGTAACTCCGAGTTCTCCCAGCCACGAAATGTCAAGTTTAATAAAACATGAATAACATAAAAGAAATGTATATGGCAAATACAAAACTTTAACATATATGATATGCTTATCATGTTATGAAACAAATAACTAACATATAACCTATCATATGAAGGTTAAGCTACTCATGCAAGCTATCATGTGAATCAGTTAACAACCGGTAATCCAAACTCTATCAACCTTAGCCGGCTTGCATCTCACCTTCTAAGATTCATAGAATCATCAAACATGAAAGACCAATACGTCTATAAACAGGCATAAGTTCTTAGGACCGTCAATAGAAGACTTCTGTAACTCGAGTCTATACCTACGAGGTAGGATATACTTATATATTTTAGCTCAGCGGTTACCCTCATAACATGGCCAAAATACAAAGCACACATCTAGGCTCAGCGGTTACCTTTAAAACATGGCCCAGATCCAAAGCACATATCTTAGCTCAGAGGTTACCCTAATAACATGGCCAAGATACAACTATACCCTAATCCTAGACTGCGCAGACCTAGAGAAATGCGAAGATCCATCGCACCCAAGACTCATCACATGAGTACCCCTAGGAGATCCACCAAAAGGGTTGGCTAGTACTGAAGCTGGCTCCATTCCCCAAAGTGGAAGCACTGGCAGCCATGCCCCGACTTGGAGATCCACCAAGCCGGGACACAAAAGCTATTAAGCGGTAAACTCCATATGCTCGTTAAAGTTAGTAAGGCCTATCAATGTCATGGTCCAAGATACTCATTTAGAATTAGAATGGTCAAGACGCCATATACTCATAATTCTCTATGGGTACTTAGTCAACACGACACCAACCATATAATTAAACAGTCACGGGAAAAACGTCCTATCATGTGACTAATTGCATAAAAATCATATTCAAATATCATATCGCCTCATATCTACTAAGGCTAATTCAATAATTAAATAAAACCTTACTTGAAGACAAATCCCTGACCCGAGTCCCGCGACGGGTCATCAGTCAAAACGGGGCTGACTAGATCTTAGTTTGACCAAACCCGTTTGGCCAAACCGGCTAGAAACAGAGTCTTAGCCATCGAGGCTTGAACATAAGAACATCATATTCATTTCATGTTATTTCATTCTATTTCTAACATGTGAATTATTAAAATCATACGAAACCCCGCTTGACTTAAAGGATCTCAAAATAAACTATAATCTCGTATTATAATTTCTAACATGTGAGAAATAATAATATATTGAAAACCTTTTAATTAAATAATTTACTTATTAAAATTTCCCACTTGCTAAATATTACAAAACACGATAAAATAACAATACTCAAAAACCGTCACAAGTCCAAGGGGACCCACGGTTCATTTTGGACCGGTTTTGGTTATCTTTTCTAAAAAACCGTTTCTTAATATTTCCCGCATGCTTAACATATTTAAAACCCGTCAAAACAACAACAAAACAATCAAGTATCGACAAAAACCCAAAGGACAATTCCCGGACCAATCCAGACCGGGTCTGAACCGGCCTGGACCGGCCTGAACTGGGCTGAACCGGCCTGGTTTGGGTCGGTTTCCAGCCACTCCAAACCAGCCACCACCCACGGCCAACAACAACAACCACCCAAATTTATTTTAACATGTTTTTAATTAACAACATCCATTTTAACAACCTATTCAACCATCATTCATACAAAAATCATGATTATGAACCATCATCCAAATTTATCAAGAACACTAAACATATCAAAAATTCATACAACATAATAAAAATAACAACTTATCATGTTACCAATTAAAAACCGTAAATCATAATAACATGAACTAAAACAAAAGATTTGTGACATTTATTCGTCTAGTAAATCGGAATTGTTACCTTAGCTAGCAAAATCAAGTAGCACCAAAATAAGAAGTAAAGAAAAAACCCGTCTACTAATCTTCTCCTAATATATACGAGTCACCAAACTCGTCTTCAAAATCTTCCCCTATAAGAAATGACAAGAATAACTTTATTAGAATTAAAACTTGATTTTCCATAATTAAAGTCTTGAAAACGATTTTGTCGGAATTGGAAATAAAACGTACTTGAAGATGGAGAGCGAAGAGGAGATTATAGAAATATAAGTTGGGACGGATTTGAATAAGAAATGAAGGTTTTATGACAATTTTGCTCAAGAACGACGAAGAACGACGAAGAACGATGAAGAACGATGAAGAAAGTGTTAATTAGATCTTAATTTGATTTATTGTAAAATGAAAAGGTAGTTAGTGAGTAAGTGTGGTGAGTGAGCCGTGTACATATAGAGAAAATATGGAGTCGGGTTTTGAAATTGTTGTTACGGAATTGACTCGGGTTTAATAAATATATTACGGTAATTGATTAGATATAATTAGATATTAAGTTAATTAAACCAAATATCTAGATATTATGTTATTGTAATCAAAAGAAAGAAAATATCAAGTCCTATGAGAGGGTGAGAGAGCCGTGTGACATGAGAAGAATCGGGTCTGTTTTTGAAGCGATTTGCGGAGTTTAAGTTGACGGATCGATAAAGTTATAAATATCTAAGATATTATTATTAGTTTAATCATATTAATTAAAAATATCTAAAGTGAGTGGAAAAAGGTGACATGGGCGTGTGACTCATGCCAAAGTCGAGTTTCGGGTTTGTTTCGGGAGTTAAGATGACTCGGGAATAGTTAAATGACGCTCGGGTTTAAATCGTAAAACCCTCTCTTTAATTCCGAATAAATTCAAAATAATTATATTAAATTATCATAAATTCAAATAAATCTTAATAAAAATAAATTACATTTATTATTTTTCAAATATAATTTCGGTCTTTAAAATTACGAGATGAGTCGGGAAAAGTCAACGAAAGTCAAAGTTGACTTAAAAGTCAAGAAAAGTCAAAGATGACTTAAAAGTCAAGAAAAGTAAATGACGACTTAGAAGTCAAGAAAAGTCAATGACGACTTAAAAAGTCAAGAAAAGTCAAAGACGACTTAAAAGTCAAGAAAAGTCAAAGATGACTTAAAACGGGATTCTCATGGAATCTCGCAGAAATTCCAAATACGAACTCGGAAATTCCAAATTCAACTCGAAACAATAAATTCTAAATTAAAACTTAAATCTGCTGAAAAGTATCCGTAAAATATTTTCCCTAGAAAAATAGGGTACTTTTCGGGTTGTTACAGTTACAACTCCTCAAGTGGCCCTGAGAAATAACAAAACCTGATAAAGGTTGGATATTTTCTTCAACTCGAATCCTGCAGATACAAGCACAGTATGAAATGACCCAGTAAAATCTGCTTAGCCTCCTGTTACGGTCGAACATGAGAAAGAAACCAAAGTCACCCAAAAACTGCCTTAATCTCAAGAGACAGTCGATAGTCAAAAGAATCGACTCTAGGAACACTATGGACGTCCAATCCACGACCTGGCACAAAATGTTCTTACACATTTAGGACTCCATAACGTTGTCACGATGTCCTACGTGGTATCTTTATAACTCGTATCTGTTATTGATCAGTCGACTGTTTGACTTATGGCTCGTTGAACCCACCATCAATCAACTTCACAATATAATTGTCAGAGTTATCAAATCATTTGGGCGATTACGGACCAAAATAAATATAATGTAATTCAGTTTACTTTGTGGCGTTCAATGTTGTCGTACAATCCACATGAGAAACAAAATATGAAACAATACGATGATGTTATGAATAGTATATGAAAAAGAGACATTTATCTAATCCATATGAACAGCTACTACAACTAAGGAACACGTTTTATTCCCATGGAAATAACGTGCCCTTCATGCTTATCATATTTTAACGGTTTAGTGAGAGGGTCCGCGATGTTGTCATCCAAAGCAATCTTGTCAATCACTATCTCCTTTTGCTCCACGTAATCTCGGATCATGTGAGCCTTCCGAAGTACATGTCTAGACTTAGGCTCCTTAGCTTGGAAAATGACATCTCTATTGTCACAATAGATGGTGATTGGGTCATTCGAACTAGGAACTACGCTTAGTCCTTGTAAGAACTGACTCATCCATATAGCTTCCTTTGCAGCTTCCGAAGCGGCATAGTACTCGGAATCAGTTGTAGAGTCTGCTATAATACTTTGTTTGGAACTTTTCCAACTGACCGCAGCGCCATTAAGAGTAAAGACGAATCGAGACTGAGATTTCGAGTCATCTCGATCCGTTTGGAAGGTAGCATCCGCGTAACCGATTGCGCATAGCTTAGTATCTCCTCCATAAGTCAATACCCAATCCTTAGTCCTTCGTAAGTACTTAAGGATGTTTTTAACAACCATCCAGTGTGTTTCACCTGGATTTTCTTGGTACCGACTCGTCATACTCAATGCATATGCCACGTCTGGACGTGTGAATATCATGGCATACATGATCGATCCTATGGCTGATGCATAAGGAACACGACTGATGAGCGATTTGTTGCGTACCGCTCAAGCAAAACAATTTATGAAACCCAACTAATGCGATAGCGGAAGTCGGGGTCGAACCACAAGGATGGTGGGGTCAACTACTAGTTCGATTGAATCCTATTCTAGCCTAAAATATGACGGATTGGAAAGTTAACTAAAAATTAGGAAAAACAAGTAATCGCTAAGTAATAAAGACGAAAACAATTAAGGGAAAGACTAGGGTGAAGGGTTCACCTTAGAGGGATTAATGGGTTAGTCGGGTAACTAGCAAAAGGGTAAATAATTCGAGTAAAATCGATTGCTAATGTCTCAACAATCGATAATCATCAACAAAGCCATCGCATTTGTCTCAAATCACCCATATAAACACTTAGTCTAATCGTCTCTACCACCGTCGCTTAAGAGAAAATCAAACCATGTTTGATAAAATGGCAACTTTCGTTCACCCATTTCATCAAACACTTGGTGTT
>JAIUZE010014947.1:0-12841 GCA_022085475.1 Heliosperma pusillum | reverse complement strand
TATATATATATATATATATATATTGAAAGAATTGGGATCTGGTGAGAACCACTAAGATAATGAGAACCGTGAGAACTCCCCCTTTTGAAATTTATTTTTTAAAAATAAGGACATTTTTGGGTTCGGCGTAGAATTCTATGGCTAGGTAACGTACATCTTGGTCGAAAAAATGTAAGTTACTGACAGAAATTGAGGTGAAATACGAGTTATTAATTTTCATGCACCTACTAGTCAATTTCATGCATCTAAAAATTTTCATGGAACTGGTGCTCATTTTAATGCATCTAGAGGCCGTTATTTTCATGCACCTAGTAACTGTATTCATGCATGTAGCAATTTTCGTGCACCTAGTGCTCGTTTTCACGCATTTAGAATAATTTTAGTGTACAAATTGAATTTATGTACATTCAGTACAAATTTTTTTAATATAATCAATAAATTTTGTTTAGTTACTGCAAGTATTTTCCTTGAATAAACTAAACTAATGGTAAATGATCCAACAAAACTTTCGAAACAAGATTTGGTGGAGCTTTAGTGAGGGTTCTCACGGTTCTCATTATGTTAGTGGTTCTCACCGGATCTTGACCCTATATACTTGATATTATAAAACACACTCAGCATACCTCTCACACATGTACTTGATATTATAAAACACACTCAGCATACCTCTCACTTACTTAATAAGCTAAAACTCAGTTACCTCAACATACACCACTCAAATGACATGGGAAACTCCCACTCAACAGTTAAGAACCTCCCACCACCCAACACCCTTGGCCACTAGAACCACCACCAACATTACCCGGAGGTCAACAGCACGTCGGTCTACCATCGTTGGTACAACTCGATGGCCATCACTCACGAAGCGTAATATCGACCATATATCGAGAACACGGTGGTTGCATGTTGCGGTGGTTGCGATGGCGGTAGGGAAAGCTACAATTCAAGGAAAGAAGAAACAAATGATATCATCGACATCACAAGATTCGATAAAACGAATCAAAATGAAGATAACACAAATTGGAAAAAAAATTGGGATTTCGTGTTTGATTTTGCAGAAAATAGAGATGACGCGACTACTTGCCGCAGAAGTAACCCAAATTATGATTTACACCGCTGTATTATCGTCAATAATGCATCGTCATATCACTAATTTGAAAGTTGGCGATTAATCGATCTAATTTTTCAGAGATTTGGCGGTTGATGGTTTTCGGCGACGGTGGTTGATGGGGTTGTGCAAGAATTGCCGACGATTGTTTTGGGGCTGATGGCAGTAGTGGTGATCGACGGTGTATTATGATTTACACCGCTGGATTATCGTCAATAATGCATCTTCATATCACTAATTTGAAAGTTGGCGATTAATCGATCTAATTTTTCGGAGATTTGGCGGTAGATGGTTTTCGGCGACGGTGGTTGATGGGGTTGTGCACTAAAATTATTCAGAAAACAAGCAAAAACACAACACAAATAGAACTATGGTCATACACTTAGATTTTGCTCTGTTTTGTTTGGACTAAATGCTGAAAGAAAGGAGATAGAACCTTAACCAAAGCACAAAGCCAATGGTTGAGGGTTGAACCTTGATCCCAGCACACAGCTAAGGGTCTAAGCTCACTTCCAAGCACACAGCAATGGAAGTTTCTCAAGCACACAGCCAAGAGATGATAACAGAAACAAAGGTTTCAGTGGTTGTGTTTACTTCAAATCTGCCTTCATTCATTTAAAACAAGCCTTATATAGGCAATAAGATTACATCTTGAACGTCCCAATGCATCGAAGGCTAGCAATGATCCTCAAAAGAAAACAAAATAACAACTACAAACTGATACAAACTGAAATAAAGTAAACATCAGAAAAACAGTTCTGAAAAAGACAGGTTTCTTGTTCCCTTGTTGTTGCTTTGTTATATGGTACATAGTGGACTTTTTGCTTGGTGTTTTGGTCCTAAACTGGAGTAGTATTAGTCCCCAAAGTCTGAGCAAAAAGCCCTCGAGTCTGCTGGGCCAAAAGAAGAAACTTTGATAGTGACAGCTGAACTGCTTCTGAATAGGTGAGACTGGGCTGGTGAACTTGGCTCTTGTTTTGAGAGGTGATCCTGGCGTTTTCTTAGGAAGGTTCCCTGGACAAAAAGGTAGTAGACCCTCCCTAGGACCAAGCTCCATCCTTGGTTTGAAGTTTCTAAGCTGGGAAAACGCCCTTGGACCCTGCCCAAGGTGTTGCTGCTGAATACCTTTCCTGAAGGCTGACTGGCTGTTCTTGTGTGCTTGTCTTGTGTCTTGGCTTGCCCTGGCTCGTGTCATGGCTATCAATGGCTCGTGTCATGACTTTTTGGCTTGGGCTTGGACTGTACAAAGCATTGAGGTAGCTTTTAACATAGGGTAAGGTTGAGTTTGAGCTTTGGTTAGGTTGATCATAGGCTGGCTGGACTTGTTTCTGAGCTTGACATTGAACTCGTGTTGCAACCCCTCCTTCTTGAAAAAGATTTGACCTCAAATCCTCTTCATCTTCAGACTCATCTTGATTAGGACTTAGATCCCCTATATTGAAGGTTCCATGCACCCCATAATCCCCTGGTAAGTCTATCTTGTAGGCATTAGGTCCTATCCTTTCAAACACCTCAAAAGGACCATCAGCCCTGGGCATCAGTTTGTTTTTCCTCTTCTCTGGGAACCTCTCCTTTCTTAAGTGCAACCAAACCATGTCTCATGCCTTGAATTCCCTAGCTTTCTTTGGACCTTTGGCTCTTGGCTTGTACATTTCATTTGTCTTCTCAATCTGTTTCTTGACTTGACTGTGAATCTGCATCATCTGTTGTACTCTTTCCTTAGCATCATAATTGACCTCTTTCTTTATCACTCGGGCTAGATCTGTTGGCATTAGAGGATTAGCACCATAAACAATTTCAAATGGGGTTTTACCTGTGTTGTGGGATGAAGCTTTGTTGAATGCAAACTCAGCTTGTGACAGCTTGACATCCCAGTCTTTTAATGACTTAGCTATGATACATCTCAAGATCCTTCCCAAGGTTTTGTTAGTGACTTCTGTCTGTCCATCTGTTTGAGGGTGGTAGGATGTGCTAAAGAGTAGCTTTGTCCCTAGGAGCCTCCAGAGTGACCTCCAGAAGTGGCTCATGAACTTAGTGTCTCTATCAGACACAATGCTCCTTGGTACTCCATGCAGTTTTACTATTTCCTTGAAGTAGAGTTCAGCTACCCCCATGGCATCTTCTGTCTTCTTACAAGCAACAAAATGAGCCATTTTGCTGAATCTGTCCACTACCACCATTACTGAATCTTTGCCCCTTTGTGTCCTAGGCAGTGCCACTATGAAATCCATGCTGACATCCTCCCATGGCTTGTTTGGTACAGGTAGTGGGGTGTAGGGGCATGCTTGGAACTGTGAATTGGCTAGTTGACAGGGCTTACATCTCTTGATAGTGTCTTGCACATCACCCAGCATCCAGTAGAACTGCTCATGTAGGATCTCATAAGTCTTTTGTACTCCAAAGTGTCCTACAAGCCCATTGCAATGCACTTCCTTGACTAGCAATCCTCTGTAAGGACCTCTGGGTATACACAGTTTGTTTCCTTGGAAAAGGAACCCATTCTGTGTCAAGTACTTGCTTCCCTTCTTGAGCTTTCCCTCTGAATACACCTCCCATTCCTCCTTGAAGTCTGGATCTTCCATGTAGATTTCCTTCATGAACTCAAAGCCTAGAACCCTTTGCTCCATGAATGTCAACATCACAAATCTTCTAGAAAGTGCATCAGCCACTACATTGTTCTTTCCCTCTATGTACTTGCTTGAAAAGGAGAAGGATTGCAGAAATTCCACCCACTTGGCATGCCTGAGGTTGAGTTTGTGTTGGCCATTAATGAACTTCAAGGCCTCATGATCTGAATGTAGCACAAAAGGCTTAGGTTTTAGGTAATGTCCCCAATGATTCAGGGCTCTTATTATGGCATAAAATTCTTTGTCATAGGTAGAGTAGTTCAACCTAGCTCCACTTAGCTTCTCACTGAAATAGGTTATGGGCCTCTTCTCTTGAACCAGTACTGCCCCAACTCCTAACCCACTTGCATCACACTCCACTTCAAACAGCTTGTTAAAATCAGGCAAGCCTAGAATAGGGACCTGCACAGCAGATCCTTGATGGTATTAAAGGACTTCTTTGCCTTTTCTCCCCAAGTGAAATCCCCCTTTTTCATACATTCTGTGATGGGAGCCATGATAGAGCTGAACCCCTGAATGAACCTCCTATAGAAGGATGCCAACTCATGAAAACTCCTGACCTCAGTTACTGTCTTAGGGGTGGGCCAATCCTTAATTCCTTTAACCTTCTCAGGGTCAACAGCTACCCCATATTTTGAGATAATGAACCCAAGGAAATGAACCTCAGGTTGCATAAAAGTGCACTTCTCCATCTTACCATAGAGCTTGTTCTCTCTCAGAACCTCACAAAGTAACTTCAGATGTTGTAGGTGTTCCTTCTTGCTTAAACTGTAGACTAGAATGTCATCAAAGTATACCACAATAAATTTTCCCAAGTAAGGCCTCAATACTTCTGTCATTAGCCTCATGAAGGTGTTAAGGGCATTGGAGAGCCCAAATGGCATCACTAGCCACACATACAGCCCATGCTTGGTTTTGAATGCAGTTTTCCACTTATCTCCAGCTCTAATCCTTACTTGATGGTACCCTTGCCTTAGATCAATCTTGGTGAATACTTGAGCCCCACTGAGTTCATCCAGAATGTCATTAAGTCTAGGTATATGGAACCTATACTTAATGGTGATGTTGTTGATTGCTCTGCTGTCTATACACATCCTCCAAGTTCCATCCTTCTTAGGCACTAGCAATGCTGGTACAGCACAGGGGCTAACAGATTCCCTGACATACCCTTTGCTAAGCAGCTCTCCCACCTGAGATTGTAGCTCTTGTGTTGCCCTGGGGTCACTTCTGTAAGCAGGCTTGTTTGGAAGGACAGCCCCAGGCACCAGATCAATGTGGTGCTCAATTCCCCTCAGTGGGGGCAACCCACTAGGTAGTTCAGCAGGGAAAACATCTTCATAGGCTTTTAGCAAGGCTTGTACCTCCTCCGGCACTTGGTTAAAACCTTCCCCTACCTCCTTGGTGAGGAGTACATACACTGGTCTGAGATCATTTAACTCTTGTTCCATTTCTGATTCACTCAACATCAGAACTTCCTTAGCAGCTTCAGTTAAGAGTGGAGGGTTTCCTTTCAGGATAGGGGGTAAAGGAGATAAAATGATTTTCTTCTTCCCAAATCTGAAAGAGTAAGTGTTGTCCCTTCCCTGATGGACAGCATCCCTATCAAATTCCCAAGGTCTACCCAATAGAAGGTGACATGCATCCAAGGGCAGTACATCACACAAGGCCTCATCAGCATATCCTTTCCCAATAGAAAATTGTACAACACACTGTTGATCTACCCTAACTTCAGCCCCCTTGTTCAACCACCTAAGCTTGTAAGGTTGAGGGTGGTCTTTGGTAGGCAATGTTAGTTTATCCACCAGTGTTTTAGAAGCTACATTGGTACAGCTACCTCCATCCACAATCAGATTACAAACCCTCCCTTTAATGGTACATCTGGTTCAAAAGATCTGGTGTCTTTTATCTTCCTCTAAGGGCTGGGGTTGTGTGTGCATTACCCTCCATGTCACTAGGCTTAACCCAGCATCTGGTTCAATCAGCTCTTCACTAGCCTCTGCCTCAGGCTCTTCCATCTCATCATCACAGACCAACACCTCATCCTCTCCCCAATGAATTACTTCTAGGGTGCTCAGAGCTCTTTTAGATGGGCATTCTCTAGCAAAATGCCCATAACCTTGACATTGAAAACACTTTTTGAGAGGGGTAGTCTTTCTTTGGCCTACATCAACAGCCTTGCCTTTATCAGGGTTGACAGGAGTCTTAGCAGGGATCACAGGTTCTCCTATGTTGACTCCTACAAAGGGTTTGAAGGTGGGGGTTCTAGCTGGTGTCTTAAAGGCACTGGATTTTCCCTTTCCCAACTTTTCTACCCTTAGAGACAAGTTGACAGCTTCCTCAAAGGAGTATAAATTCTGTAGCCTGACTTTACTAGCTATCCTCTCATCCAAACCTTCTAAAAACCTTGCTATCTTTTGCTCAGGTTTCTCAACAACCTCACATTGCAGTGTGAGTTGTTCAAAGTCCCTTAGATAAGACTCTACAGGTCTTTGGTCATGTTTCAGGTGAGTGAGTTTAATGAACATATCCTGAGTGTAGTCTCTAGATACAAACTTAGCTCTAGTTTTCTTTTTCAGTTTGAGCCATGACTTAACAGGTTCTTTCCCTTCCCTAACCCTCAAGGTTTTCATGTTTTCATACCACAATGAAGCATATCCTTTCAGTTTCATGATAGCAACCTTAAAAGCTTTTCTATCAGTGTATCCTTTAAACTCAAACACTCTTTCTACAGACCTTAACCAATCTAGGAAATCATCAGGGTTCATGCTACCTAGAAAGTCAGGGATTTCTACCTTTATGTCTTTGTCCTGGTGTCTGAGAAGACTTTGATCTGAGCCATCTGAGTCTGACATTTCAAATTGTTCTACAGGTTGTCTCCTCCTTCCTCCACCTTGTGGGAAAGGTGCTCCTCTTCCTCGACCTCTGCCTCCCCTTATGTCATTGTTTTGTTGGCCCTCAAGGAGTTCATTGACAGATCTGGAGACTTCCATCACAGTTCTGACAAGACCTTGAACTGTGGTTTCAAGACCTGTAAGTCTCTCTGCACTCATGGTTGATTTTGTGTTTTTAATGTAGTTAGGTAAATGAACTCACAAACCAAAGCTCTGATAACCAATTTGCACTAAAATTATTCAAAAAACAAGCAAAAACACAACACAAATAGAATATGGTCTTACACTTAGAGTTTGCTCTGTTTTGTTTGGACTAAATGCTGAAAGAAAGAAGATATAACCTTAACCAAAGCACAAAGCCAATGGTTGAGGGTTGAACCTTGATCCCAGCACACAGCTAAGGGTCTAAGCTCACTTCCATGCACACATCAATGGAAGTTTCTCAAGCACACAGCCAAGAGATGATAACAGAAACAAAGGTTTCAGTTTTTGTGTTTACTTCAAATCTGCCTTCATTCATTTAAAACAAGCCTTATATAGGCAATAAGATTACATCTTGAACGTCCAATTGCATATAAGGCTAGCAATGATCCTCAAAATAAAACAAAATAACAACTACAAACTGATACAAACTGAAATAAAGTAAACATCAGAAAAACAGTTCTGAAAAAGACAGGTTTCTTGTTGCCTTGCTGCTGCTTTGTTATATGGTACATAGTGGACTTTTTGCTTGGTGTTTTGGTCCTAAATTGGAGTATTATTAGTCCCCAAAGTCTGAGCAAAAAGCCCTCGAGTCTGCTTGGCCAAAAGAAGAAACTTTGATAGTGACAGCTGAACTGCTCCTGAATAGGTGAGACTGGGCTGGTGAACTTGGCTCTTGTTTTGAGAGGTGATCCTGGCATTTTCTGAGGAAGGTTCCCTTGACAAAAAGGTAGTAGACCCTCCCTAGGACCAAGCTCCATCCTTGGTTTGAAGTTTCTAAGCTGGGAAAACACCCTTGGACCCTGCCCAAGGTGCTGCTGCTGAATACCTTTCCTGAAGGCTGACTGGCTGTTCTTGTGTGTTTGTCTTGTGTCTTGGCTTACCCTGGCTCATGTCATGGCTATCAATGGCTCGTGTCATGACTTTTTGGCTTGGGCCTGGACTGTACAAAGCATTGAGGTAGCCTTTAACATAAGGTAAGGTTGAGTTTGAGCTTTGGTTAGGTTGATCATAGGCTGGCTGGACTTGTTTCTGAGCTTGACATTGAACTCCTATTGTAGATTGTGCAAGAATTGACGACGATTGTTGTGGGGCTTATGGCAGTAGTGGTGATCGACGGTGTCGGTGGAATTTGGTAAAAGTTTTCAACGACAACTAATCTAGAGTAATTTTTTATGTATCTAGAGTAATTTTTTATGTATCTAGCCACAATTTTCATGTATATTAGCATAGATACATAAAACTAGTTATTAGGTACATCAAAATTGGGTTAAGATACATCAAAATATAAACCAACTAAACTAGTTTCGATTGGTTACCGCCGATGACGACGTAGGAGTGGTGGTAGTCGTAGGTTTATTGTCATTGAGGAGGTGGTAATGGTGGTGGTTGTTGATGGTGGTGCGCGACTTCAGGTGAGTGAGTCGCGTATAGCGTCACTGTAAGTGAGTCAAGTACGACGCCATTGTAAGTGAGTCACGTCGACGGTTGTGGCGGCGCCAATTGGTGGTGGAGTCTAGTTATGGTGGTGCTTAGTGGTGGCGGGGTCTAGTATATTGTCACTGTAAGTTATTATTGTAAATAGTATGGATGAGGGATATAAAAAGGTAGTTATCCACGTGATTTTTTGCAAAGCTAATTCGTTTGCACCGTTTGCACTGAGTGATCGTTTCCACCGGATCCTAAATCTATATTTATATATACATATATATATATATATATATATATATATATAGAGAGAGAGAGAGAGAGAGAGAGAGAGAGTCAGGTTCGGGTAAGTATCTTTATTTAGGTGAGTCCCTAAGTCCTAATCTAAGCCATTAGATTTTACAAGAGATGGAGGGATGAGATTAGATGCATTAATACACTCACCTACTACTAACTAAGGCTAATTTGAATTTCTAAAATTTTAGAACAAGTTTTTATCACTGTATCACAAATTTATGTAACGTTAGTTTTTTACGAATGTAACTTTAGCCTTTTAAGGTGTAACTTTATACTAATTTAGTCATTTTCGAGTGTAACTTCATCCTTTAATGGTGTAACTTTATGCTAATGTAGTTCATTTTATATATTAATTTTGATTTATGTAATTTTAAGAAAATTTTTATGTAACTTTGGTATTTTAAAGTGTAACTCCAATATTTTACGAGCGTAACTTTAGTCATTTAAGGCTATTTTGTATATAAAAAATTGAAATTATATAACATAAGGTAATTTTGAATATATAAATTTGATTTTATGCTAGTTTATGTAACTTTAGTACAAATTTATGTAACTTAAATAAAAAATTATGTAACTTTAGTCAAAATTTTTGTAACTTTAGTCAAATGTTATGTAACTTTAGTCAAATTTTATGTAACTTTAGTCCTTTTACTGTGTAACTTTAGTCCTTTTACTGTGTAACTTTAGTCATTTTACTGTGTAACTTTAGTCCAAGATGATGTAAGTTTAGTCCAAGATGATGTAACTTTAGTCAACACCTACAATGACAACACCACCAACAGGCCACCACCACCACCACCGTCCACGTCCACCTCTCCCAACATACACCCCACCCCACACGACCCCCACCTCCACAACTCCTGCCCCACCCCGCGACCCCACCACAGCCCTTGCCCCACCGCTGCGACCCCACAGCCCCAACCCCATCACCACAGTCCAAATCTAATAAAAAAAAACCACCACCACAACAACAAACCTGAAAAAAAAAAGAAGGAAGAAGGCAAAGAGGGCGTGGAGGCGGCTGAGGAGAAGGCATGAGGGGAAGGTGGGGAGGGAAGGAGGCGGCAGGTGGGGAGGGAAGGAGGCGGCATATGGGGAAGGTGGGGAGGGAGGCGACGAGGGGGAGGACGAGGGAGGCAGCAGGAGTGGCGGCAGAGAAGAGAGCGTGGCGGTGGCAAGCAGTGGTACATGGGGGAGGGCGAGGAAGGGAGCAGGAGTGGTGGTTCCGAGGTGGACGTCCGGCGAGGCGGTGGAAGGCGTGGTGTCCCTGGTGGAGTGATAGTCATGGGAGTGGTGCGTGAAAGGTGGTAGTTGGGGGTGAGGAGCGGCGGCTTGGGGTGACAGGGTGGTGGCTGAGGGAGACGGCGGCTGAGGTTTAGAGAGAGATGAGAGGAAGTGAGAGAATAATAAATGGGTAGGTTATGAGTGAGTGATTAGGGTTTTGAAGTATTTATATAAGCTTTATTGTTTTGTTTTAATCTTGACCATCCATTTCTTTGATCTAATGGTCCAGATTAGGACTCGTGAACTCACCTACGGAATGGTGGACTTATGTGATCCTATTTCTATATATATATATAACCTAGCTCTATATACTCTATATATAATCTATGAATCTATATCTATACTAATATATATGTATATATATATATAGATTTAGGATCCGGTGGAAACGATCACTCGGTGAAAAAAGTGGAAACGACCTATATGTACATTGATATATATGATGGATACACTATTTTTTTTTCTCTTTAACAAATCTCACACACGCTTTTTATTATCGTAGGTACGCATTTTACGAGAATTCTATATACACTTTTTTCTACTGTAGGTACACACTTTTACCAGGTTTCTATATACATTTTTCAAGGTCGTAGGTACACTTTTTTCTATTCTAGGTACATTATTTTTACCAAATCAAAGACACATTTCAAACTATTGCAGGTATACTGATATACGAATTATATCGATACATTAAATATTATTCTAGTTACACAAAATATTATTCTAGGTACACAAATATACTACCTAAATATACGTATATAATAACAACCCCAAATTTAAAAACCCCAAATCAACACTACAAATATCACGCCTCATAGTTGCTGGAATCAATGTTAAATGACTACACGTATAATAAACCAAATACTGGCATTCTAATGAAAAAATCATCAGAAAACACAATTCTCAAGTTCAATATAAACACATTACTTATAGCCATGTTGTGCACCACTGAAATAACCAAAGATCTCACCGGAGTTTGTAGATCAAAGGCCTAGCACCAGGTTCGTCGGTGTTTCAAAGTGTTCGATGAATTAGAAGCGACGACGACAACGACGGTTGATCGGTGATGGTGATGATGAAGTTGCTCTGATATCACGCGACAATTCGACGGAGTTGTTGGCCATCGTCGCCGATTGAGACAACATGGATTAAGTTGCGATGATATGTAATGGTGATGATGGAGTTGCGTCAGACATCATGCGATGATTTATCGTAGTTACTGGCCATCGTCACCGGTGATGACGACGGAGCGTTGGTGGCGACGGCAAGTAAGTGACGATGATAGGTGATGAACAGTGATGGGGAAATTTGGGTGGTGGGCTGATTATGTTAAGGTAGAAAGGGATATGATTTGGGGAAACTATATAAATGAAGTTTGGCTGTGAGAAAGTGATGCGCGTGGGATTTATCATGGTCGTTTCCACTTTTTGCACCGAGTGGTCGTTTGCACCGGATCTTGACTCGATATAGATTTAGGATCCGGTGGAAACGATCACTCAGTGAAAACGGTGCAAACGAATTAGCTTTGCAAAAAATCACGTGGATAACTACCTTTTTATATCCCCCATCCTTACTATTTTCAATAATAACTTACAGTGACAATATACTAGACCCCGCCACCACTAAGCACCACCAAAACTAGACTCCACCACCACTAGGCGCCGCCACAACCGTCGACGTGACTCACTTACACAGGCGTCGTACTTGACTCACTTACAATGACGCTATACTCGACTCACTCACCTGAAGTCGCGCACCACCATCAACAACCACCACCATTACCACCTCCTCAATGACAATAAACCTACGACTACCACCACTCCTACGTCGTCATCGGCGGTAACCAATCGAAACTAGTTTAGTTGGTTTTTATTTTGATGTATCTTAACCCAATTTTGATGTACCTAATAACTAGTTTTATGTATCTATGCTAATATACATGAAAATAGTGGCTAGATACATAAAAAATTACTTTACATACATAAAAAATTACTCTAGATTAGTTGTCGTTGAAAACTTTTAACAAATTCCACCGACACCGTCGATCACCACTACTGCCATCAGCCTCACAACAATCGTCGTCAATTATTGCACAACCCCACCAACCACTGTCGCCGAAAACCATCAACCGCCAAATCTCCGAAAAATTAGATCGATTAATCGCCAACTTTCAAATTTGTGATATGAAGATGCATTATTGACGACAATACAGCGGTGTAAATCATAATACACCGCCGATCACCACTACTGCCATCAGCCCCATAACAATCGTCGTCAATTCTTGCACAACCCCATCAACCACCGTCGCCGAAAACCATAAACCGCCAAATCTCCGAAAAATTAGATCGTTTAATCGCCAACTTTCAAATTAGTGATATGAAGATGCATTATTGACGATAATACAGCGGTGTAAATCATAATTTGGGTTGCTTCTGCGGCAAGTAGTCGCGTCACCTCTATTTTCTTCAAAATCAAACACGAAATCCCAATTTTTTTTCCAATTTGTGTTATCTTCATTTTGATTCGTTTTATCGAATCTGGTGATGTCGATGATATCATTTGTTTCTTCTTTCCTTGAATTGTAGCTTTCCCTACCGCCATCGCAACCACCGCAACATGCAACCACCGTGTTCTCGATATATGGTCGATCTTACGCTTCGTGAGTGATGGCCATCGAGTTGTACCAACGATGGTAGACCGACGTGCTGTTGACCTCCGTGTAATGTTGGTGGTGGTTCCAGTGGCCAAGGGTGTTGGGTGGTGGGAGGTTTTTAACTGTTGAGTGGGAGTTTCCCATGTCATTTGAGTGGTGTATGTTGAGGTAACTGAGTTTTAGCTTATGAAGTAAGTAAGAGGTATGCTGAGTGTGTTTTATAATATCAAGTACATGAGTGGTGTGCGTGAATTATCTTAATTATTCCAATATTTTTATTTCGCTTCCACTTTTTGCACCGAGTGATCGTTTGCACCGGATCTTGACTCCATATATATATATATATATATAT
>JAIUZE010014946.1:5091-22315 GCA_022085475.1 Heliosperma pusillum | reverse complement strand
TAAAGGATATCAAAATAAACTATAATCTCGTATTATAATTTTCTAACATGTGAGAAATAATAATTTTATGAAAAACCTTTTTAATTAAATATTTTACTTATTAATATTTCCCACTTGCTAAATATTACAAAACACGATAAATTAACACTAAACTCAAAAACCGTCACAAGTCCAACAAGGTGACCTTTGGGCTGATTTGGGCCGGACCAAACATGGGCCTGGACTGGCCCACGGGCTGTTTGGGCTGTTTTGGGTTTTTTAACGACTTTACTAAAACCGTTTCCTAATATTTCCCGCATGCTTTAACATAATTAAAACCCGTCAAAACAACAACAACACAATCAAACATCGACACAAACACCAAGGACCAACACCGGACCAAATCCAGACCGGGCTGGACCGGCCTGAACCGGTCTGACCAGGCCTGAACCGGCCGGTCTGGTTCGGTTTCCAGCCCCCCTTTCCGGCCACCCTACACGGCCCAAACAACCACCACTCCAATTAAATTCTAACATGTTTTTAATTAACAAACACCCATTTTAACAACCAATTTAACCATCAATCATACAAAAATCATTATTATGAAAAATCATCCAAATTCATCAAGAACAACCAACATGTTATAAATTCCATACAACATGAAAATCATAACTACTTATCATGTTACTACTAAAAATCATAAGTAACAATAATATGAACTAAAACAAAAGATGAACCAAAAACAAAAGAAACAAAAGCTATGTAACATTAATTCGTCGAGTAACTCGGAATCGTTACCCTAGCTAGCAAAATCAATTAGCACCAAAATAAGAAGTATAAACTAAGAAACCCGTCTTCTAATCTTCCCCTAATATATACGAGTCACCAAACTCGTCTTCAAAATATTCCCCTATAAGAAATGACAAGAAAAACATTATTAGAATTAAAACTTGATTTTCCATAATTAAAGTGTTGAAAACGATTTTGACGGAATTGAAAATAAACCGTACTTGAAGATGGAGAGCGAAGAGGAGATTTTAGAAATATAAGTTAGGACGGATTTAATTAAGAAATGAAGGTTTTATGATGATTTTGCTCAAGAACGACGAAGAACGGATGAAGAACGCTCAAGAACGATGAAGAACGATTAAAGAAAGTGTTAATTTGATCTTAATTTGATTTATTGTAAAATGAAAAGTTGTTAGTGAGTAAGTGTGGTGAGGGCCGTGTGTTTATAGAGAAAATAATGAGTTGGGTTTTGAAATTGCTGTTACGGAATTGACTCGGGTTTAATAATTATATTACGGTAATTAATTAGATATTATTCGGTTTTATAATAGTTTAATGAAATATCTAGATATTAATTAGATATTATGTTATTGTAAACAAAAGAAAAGAAAATATCTAGCTTAAGAGAGGAGAAAGAGACGTGAGAAAAGAAGAGAAATCGGGTCTGTTTTTAAGCGATTGCGTAATTTAAGTTGACAGACCGATAAAGTTACAAATATCTTAGATATTTTTATTAGTTTAATCATATTAATTAAAAGATCTAATATGAGTGGAAAAAAAATGACATGGGGCGTATGACTCATGTCAAAGTCGGGTTTCGGGACTTAAGTTGACCCGGAAATAGTTAAATGACGTTTGGGGTTAAATCATAAAACATTCTCTTTCATTCCGAATAAATTCAAAATAATTCTATTAAATTATCATAAATCCTAATAAATCTTAATAAAAATAAATTAAAAATATTATTTTTTTAAATAAAATTTCGGTCTTCAAAATTACAAGGCGAGTCGGAAAAAGTCAACGAAAGTCAAAGTTGACTTAAAATCAAGAAAAGTCAAAGATGACTTAAAAGTCAAGAAAAGTTTATGACGACTTAAAAGTCAAGAAAAGTCAATGACGACTTTAAAAAGTCAAGAAAAGTCAAAGACGACTTAAAAGTCAAGAAAAGTCAAAGATGACTAAAAACGGGATTTTCATGTAATCTCTCAGAAATTCCAAATACGAACTCGGAATTTCCAAATACGACTCGAAACAATAAATTCTATTTTAAAACTTAACTTTGCTGAAAAGTATCCTTAAGATATTTTACTAGAAAAATCGGGTACTTTTCGGGTTGTTACATATGTTAAACTTAAGACGGGTCAAATACATACCAAATCACCCCACTTATTGCCTGAAAAATACCAATTTTCTTGTCTTTATTACCACCACTTGATAATATTTAATTCGTCTTATCCGTCTTAAGCTTTTGACGGATAGTGCCGTCTTAATCAAGACTTTATGATCTTTTACCTACTCAGCCTTCTTGTAGAACAGGTAGCATTTCACTACAACTCCTACTTTCTGATGACAGTTACCTAGGTAGCACGGACACTTCTCCTAACCAGCCGCCCCGTGTCGGACACACGGACACACGGACACCTATAAAAAATGAATGTGAGATTGAAAGACTAGAAAAGGTTTATTAGAAACTGAGTTTGGGTGGGAAAATTGATTAAAAGATGAGTTTGGGTGGAAAATGCGAATAAATTATAGTTAAAGTCAAGTTTTACGCTCAATTATTTATATTTAATATCAAATACTAATAGAAAAATAAAATTGTATGTTATTTATAACTATAAAATATATATTTTATTAAATTTAAATGCCGTGTCCCGTGTCCTAAATTTCACGAGATGCCGTATCACGTGTCCGTGTCGTGTCCGTATCCGTGTCCGTGTCCGTTTTGGTGCTACCTAGACAGTTACTACTATTTGGGAGCTAGAATCTGACTTCAATTCCCAGTCATACAAATCACCCCACTTATTGCCTGAAAAATACCAATAGTTTTCAATTCCGTCCTAAGTATTTTTTTTTTGTTTTTAAATTATTATTTTTATGGGGAAATACATGATGACAACGTTTTCAAAAAGCAGTTATTTTTTTTGTTTCAAACTAAAGTTTTGCAGCAATCCTAAACAAACTAAGTCACTGAGAGATGATTCCTAAACGTATACTAAATCTCTAAGGTCTACAAATCCTTGCCAAAGTTGCATTCTTGAATGACGTACTATATATAGTAAAATCATGTTATTACAACGTTATCCACTCGATTGCGCGACACGTAACAGAGCATCAGCATTCAGCAGTTCAGTTTGAGATTAGATAGTATGGATGATTTACCACCTGGGTACAAGTTCATGCCGGAAAAACAAGAGCTTGTAAAGTTCTACTTAAAAAGAAAAGTCGATGGCATGCCATTACCCAAGTTACGTCCCAGGTTCATAGAAGTCGACGCCTATAGTGATCATCCGTTTACTCTCTTAAAATCAACCAGAGAAAAGCGAGCAATTAAAGATGACGAAGTTGACACAGAAGCGTACTTCTTCACTAAATTGACAAAATCAACCAAGAATGGGACGAGGATTAGTCGATCTGTTGGGCATTGGGGAACATGGAAAGAACAGAATACAAAGGATGTCGAAGCCTATGATAAATATTGCAATGCCATGGGGGTTGTCGGAATTTACAAGTATTTCAAGTTTATGCCAGCTTCAGGGAGACATCTAGAAGAAAATGACGGGGTTGAATGGCAAATGCACGAGTACTCGCTCAGAAACAATAAAGACATTGTGTTGTGCCACATTGTCGCAAAGCATGCTAAAATCCCCAGCAATGGTGTAAATAAGCGAAATCATGCTACCATGACCTCCATGGACCAGGAATGTGAACCGAGTAAGAGAAGGTGTGTAGAGGATAGTCCCGCAGAAGGTTCGATTAATAGCTTACAATCTGTTCCGCATGTACTACAACAGGGTAATCAATGGATTTGTTCATGTAGACCGCCATTGCACGAAGAATGCCAGCAACAAGATGATCTCTCTACAGGCTTACAAGTTACAACAAGCATAGAAGATAATAAAGCTCAGTAATAGTTTCTTAGTATATGTCATTGTTTAGAATTAGGCACTTGGTCAATTATTTCACATGTCAAAGCACTTCTTAGTGATTTTTGTCCGTCTATAACTGCCATGTTTTTCCCATTAAACCACTGGATCACTAGTTTTAGGAGTATATTCAACTATAAAACTATAATTAAAACTAAAACTAGATGCAAAGTGAAACGATAATTAATAAATAATATTAAATTATTTATGATAAAGAATTAAATATGTAATAATTTTTCAAGATACCAAACACTTTGTGATTCAAGTGAGCTTTGGCTCATCGTCGAAGTGGCAAGGTAGACAACACCATGTCAATTACATCTCCATGTAACTCGCGGTTTGTCGGTTAGTCATTATATGACACCAACTCCTTGCCTCAAAGCGCAATTCTGACTTAATAGCTATGTTAAGCAAACCAAATTGCACCGTATGGGTAACCGTTACTCATTTACTCAATTCAGATAATCGGCAAAGCATTGCTTTGGCAGTCACTCTAACCAATGATGCAAACTTATTGTCGTGGTCAATAATGGAAAGACAATGCTTAATATTTATGAGGGATAAAATGCAATATAAGTCCTAACCATGGCACTAGGTCAACTTACAAGGGGACCTATCCGTTCTAGCCACACAAGTCTAAAACAATAATCATTCATACATCTCATGTCACAATGAAAAACTCTCTTAGAAAGTATTTAGTAGAGTTGAATTTTAAAAGACCCATTGTTTGATTTTTAGTCAAGTTATAATTCGTAATTGCTATTTAGTTGAGAATCTATCTCATTTTCCCGACCCGGGGTAGTGAGAAGAGTCATTTATTCTCAACTCAAATCATAATCAACAAGCAATTCATAATTATAATTATAATTTAGATAAAGAATTCATCTAAATACACAAAACTTGATATTTTAAGAGGCATGTCAACATTGCCTCGACCAAAGAAACTATTTTCTTAATTCGAATCATTGCCAAAATGATCCATAATTGATTACCAATTCATAATCGTAATTTATAAAAACAATTCATCCAAAATAAACGAGATTTGATATCTTAAATGAGTAATCTAATATCCCGACCAAAGAAACCATTTCCTGTACTAGAGATATACTCCCTCTGTTTTTCGTATGATGTTCCCACTTTATTAAAATATACCTCACATATATTCACTAAATGGGAACATCATTAAAAAACGGAGGGAGTATAACAAATGCCCAAAAAGATTCGTAATTGTAAAATAATTCATATTCATAATCAAGTCATTGTTAGACAAAATACAACAAAATCAAGGCCAAACCAAGCGATCATCAAAAAATACACATCAATAGGTTTGATTGAAAACAGGCCGACACGACCATATTATGACCAAGTCCTAACCGATCTTGGCCTGAAAAATGTGGGACTGGAACTCACGCATTGAAACCAATCCAAAATAATCAAAAACCGAGCTAAAACATGTTAAATAGACCGGTTTAGTTACAAATAAATTGGGTTTATGGAACGTTAAAACGGTTCCATGAATAACAACAACGGTCCAATTTATATGGAACTGGTCTGTTTAACACCAAAACCGGTCAGGAACAGTCAAAACAATTTTGAAAGTCTTAAAGCACGTTAAATTGTATGTTCAACCTTTGAAACCAACTAATTAAGCCACGTTTCTTGAAACACTGTTACCGTTTTGGTCTCCCTTCATCTTACATTGTTTGAATCTTGCCTTAATCATATTAGGGCTCATCATTAACAGTGAAATAACATCTTAGGGTTTTAGAAAACAATTTTATACACTAATTCTAAATCAGGGTTTGTATAAAAAATTCAATTTCATAATTTACAACATTAAATTCGCAAATCGAAACTACTCTAAGCATGTTTCTAGTGGAACTACATACACTCATATTCAGCATATTAATAGAATCTCCCATAACCAATTATGAGGCAAGATTCAAGTCGATTTGAATAATACTACGCAATAACACTCTGATACCACTGTAGGGGTTTGAATACCCTTTGAGCCTGGATCGATTAAAAGTATTAAAAAATTAACAAAGTAAATAAGTTTTTTTTTTTTTTTTTTTTGACAATGATAGAGATAACCTACACTGCCTTACGGGCAACATACATGGTCATCCCGATGTAAGATCTAGGATAGAAACTAAAAATTAAACAAAGAAACAAAGAAAATACAAATAAAGCATAAACTAAAAATACAACTGCAATTAGAAGAACTAAAACAACCCAGCCTTGATGTAGCAGGACCACATGATGGTTTAACGCGTTTGAACCAGCATCATCCGCACAGTAGATCTCCAAATGACGATGGTACATACGAGCCACTGAAGGACAATAGCGAGGTGTACTTACGATCTTGCGAAAAGACCGTAGAAAGACAAAGTGATGAGCAAGACGACGAAGTCTGCCATCGGCGGAGAAAAATCTCCTACACCTTCGAGATCGGCCCCCGTAGAAATAAGACCAACGGATCAAGACATCCACCATGCAGATAATAAGACAGATCAAAGGGATCCCCACGGCCACTCCACTAACCACCATGTTCCGAGCACCATTTATTATTCGATAAAAACTAACTTGAAAAAGACGATATAAAAACTGATATGCCATAAGATTTAATGCAAAGACCACCACCTCCAAACCAGCCAACCCCACCAAAACAACCCGACGCACGCCGGCTCAAACTCACCACAATCAATTAAAAAAACCAATTACACCCATTTTCACCAAAATCTTAAACGAAAGGAAAGTTCCCCACACAACTCACCATACTACTCAACAAGAAATCCGACAACAAGACCCAAGCAGAAGAGCACAAAGTATGAAATAAATTACCTCCGGGGACCCAAAAGACTCAACTACGACTGACTCAACATCCCCAACAACACCCATGCATGCAACGAAAGATGAAGATAAAAGACCATCAGCGACACTACTGAATGAGACACAAACCAATAGGCGGGGAAGGGGGGCGAGGGGAAGGGGGAACGCCATATCGGTACCATAACTATCAGATCTGACATGACCCATAAAAAACTTACCCACGAGACACCTATCAACTATCAAACGTCCAGGGGAGGTGGGGGAAGGGGGCGAGGGGAGGGGGAAACACCTCTCCTGGAACATGCACGACTGTCAACGAAGACGACGGACGACGAAAGAGGAGGGCCGGAGAAAATAATACCATACCCAAACTAAACTAGACCAACAACGGAGCGCTCGCCGGAAACCGATGAATAATAAAGGAGAACGGGAACTCTTTCACAAAGAAAATATGGAAAAATGGGGTAAAAAGATCTTTAATCAATATGGAGAGAAACATCGTCACCGGGGATCGCCAGAGCGGCCGATCCCCGGCCTACGGAGCAGACATGGAAGGGGTGGTGGGGTGAATGAGGGAGGTGGTGATGCCAAAGTATTTGTTTGGGTTTCGGTTTAAGAGAGAAGTGGGAGAGTTTTTAGAGAGAGAAGTGGGTAAAGTTATGTAAGTAAATAAGTTAAATCATATATCTTCTTGCGCAACGGAATAATAGCGATAATAAGAAATATATTTGATGTAGAAATCCAATAACCTAGACGAATTGTTAGCACCCCAATTGTGATGCCTCTACTGGTATCCACACAGGTACTATGCCACACCTTGTATGCTAGTACTAAGAGAGAAGAAAACCTTGAGAAAACTCATTTTCTCTCTTATGTTTTTCTCACTATATGTCAGACTACATAGTAGAATGAATAGGTTTGTCACACAAATCTTTATTGTATAGATGAGAGTCGTTTTCCTAACCCCTATCAGAGAAGCGTAGTTGGGCTTAAGCCATGTAAGAGCCCGATCAGTAATATTATAAGTCCGACTTATAATTATACTAATCTCGTACCTTTTGTGTGTGACCCAATAGGCACACTTAAGACTACCAGACACGTAAAAGTATTTGTTTCAAATCGACATTGGCCTAGCAATGTATATCGACTACATAGATTCAATCAGGTTAATTCATATAGGACAGTGGACTTAACTCTTTCATAATACACCCTTCAAACATGGTCATTATTGGGCATTCTTGAGACATGATTATGATCTTTAATGAGTTAATCTTCACACTTTTGATTTTGGTATCAACAAAAATACCTACAAGTGAATTATACTAGGAAACAAACATCATTACCTAACATAGGCTTGTTGAAGGGGAGGGATCCTCTCCATTTCCTCAAAAGAAATGGAGAGGCAAGTTCTTTTGAACCGTCCGGATTACATTATGTCTACATCGAACGGTTACAAATTTATGCATAAAAATAAAGATTAATAGAGTGTAAAGAGAAATATATTATTTAATGGGTTTGTGAGAGGATATGGAGAAAAAAAAATGGAGAGGATCTCAATTCCTTGTTGAAGGGAACTTGAAATTAATAATTTTATATTAAAAATTGGGGATATGAGTAAACTAGTAAGAAGTTAGCAACCATAACAAAAGAAACAACAAAACCAAAAAAATATATAAATGAGATTTGTTGAAGGGAGCTTGAAACTAATAATATATATTAAAAAGTTGGGGATCTCAATTCCTTTGCTTGATAAAATTAAAGGTAAAATTGATACATGGTTGAACATGCAGCTGTCTTATGCAGGAAAAGTTCAACTTCTCAATTCAATTGTGTTTGGTATTGAGAATTTCTGGTGTGCCTGTTTTCTGCTGCCTAGAAATGTCATTAAATCTATAAACCAAATGTGCAAAGCTT
Organism: Heliosperma pusillum; assembly: GCA_022085475.1. Classification (NCBI taxonomy): domain Eukaryota; kingdom Viridiplantae; phylum Streptophyta; class Magnoliopsida; order Caryophyllales; family Caryophyllaceae; genus Heliosperma; species Heliosperma pusillum. The sequence goes on along the minus strand of JAIUZE010014946.1, from coordinate 13,655 downwards.
TTCTCCGGGGATACTCTGCTCCTCAGAGGAAAATGGTTTTCTTGAGCTGGAGTAAAATTTGCAGGTAAAGGGACCAGGGAGGCATGGACATCAAAGAGCTTCTAAGTTGGAATAAACCTATGATGCTAAAAAATCTATGGCGACTTCTGGTTGAGCCTAATTCTATTTGGACCATATGGTGCACTGCTTATATACTGAAAAATCAGGGGATCTAGAGCACATCAGCTTGTTCTAATCATACTGGGTTTTGGAAATCAATGATGCATATCAGAGATGAATTCCTGCAACACAGAGGGACAGTGGATGCTGCTGAGTGTTATGTTGCTGTGTACAAAGAGAAAAGGCTAAAGTATAGGTATGTTCTTTTCTGAGGGGTTTAAAGTTGGATGGGTCAAGCCTCTGCCAGACCCTATCATTGTTCCTAGGCATCACTTTATTAGTGTTCTTGCTGGGAATGGCCTTGCCACACAGGATAATTTGATTAAATGAGGTCTTGTTATTTTGAGTAGATGTAGCCTATGTATGGCTGCTTCTGAAACTGTCCAGCATCTGTTTTTTAACTATGCCTACTCTAGGATGGTTATGCAGTAGATTCTGAACTAGCTGGGGGTGGCTAGGGCACCAGTCTCTTTGAAGCATGAACTCTACAGGATGGGTATATTCAGGGGGATGCAATGGAAGAAGAAATGGGCTAGGTGTGCTATGGCAGCTGTTATATATTTTATTTGGCAAGAACGTAATGCTTGGATCATCTTAGATTGTTCTTCATATCTTGACCAGGTTGTAGGGAAAATCAAATTCTATGCTTGGCTTAATGATTGTCTTAGTGAGGAAGTTCTAGACATAATAGAGAAATGATGTAATCTTGTTTAGTGGGTCTTCTTTGTAATTGTTGATTTGCTAATGAGAAATTAACTTTTAAAAAAAAAAAAATTGAAAAAGTGAGTGAAAGGGAAAAGAAAATATTTTAACTAAAATGTGCACCAGGAGTCAAGGAGGCTTGAATCCCCCACCTTCTTGATAAAGGAAGAGATTTTATCCACCAAAGAGCTCTCTGTTTACTTGCACATCTATCACACAAATTGTATACAACTGTTTTTATCGCTCTTTTCTATATAAAAAAAAAAAGTAAAATCCCCGATTGAGGGTGCACACGCCCTAGGTTCACCCCTGGGTGGTGTGTATTATTTTTAATCTTAACCATCAATCATGTACTCGTAAGAGTTAATGGCCTAGATTAGTGTACTATTATGTTGTATAAAAAGTTGTTGAACATTACATTTTCTATCTAAAAAGAGCTCCACAAAAAAGTATTTAGTACAAAAATTATTGATTGGACGATAATACTTGACTAAAACATAAAATGAATCAATTATGTATGATGAGATAAAAGAAATATGGCTACGGACTAACAAAATATATGTTCGTCCTAACTCCTAACCATTTTTAACTTAAGACAAATAATACGGTCCTAAAAGGGTTTAACTATAGTACACTAAAACTTACAAATACTGATTTCCCATATTTACTATGTGTTGTATCTTACATATACGTTGTACGACATAACCCAAAAGCCCTAGTACTATATTACAAAGTTCTCCAAAAAACGTATATTACGGAGTACCTTAAATTACGAGTAGAGTTAGTTACACTTTTGATTAAGTCCTTTATTATCTTTCCTTGAGGAATGAATTACGTTAAAAATTAGTGTTTTCTTATAACCCCCTTTTATGTTCTAGTTTTTACATATAATCCCCTTATCCCCTTATATGTAATTTTTTTACTAATAACCACCTTAAATCCAGCCTAATTCAAAATTTTAGCACATAATCCCCCTTATACTAAAAGATTAAGCCTCCTTGATATTTTCCCTCCAAAATGATAGATTTAAATAAGGAAATTATACTATTGGTAATAAATGCCTATTATATATCAATTCATACAAATTGATTGCAAACCATTATAAATAGTTATAAACACTCTACATTATTATTATTAGTTTCGTGAAAAAAAAAACTTACAGTGAATATAATTTGAAAAAAATTCATAAAAATAATATCATTCGTTACAAAAAAAAACTAAAATACACATTTCATAACATAGTCAACTCTCTTTTTACTTTCTCGATTTAATTTTCTTCTTCACGAATCAATATACAACGATGCAAAATGCGAAAAATCAGTTGAATATTTATTAATAATATACAACTTAAAAAATAAGAATCTACATATACCGTACAAAAGTATATTTATTATTACAACACATATCTTATCTCCTCTATATATGAAAGCTGAGTTTTTCCAGCCTTCCTATTGGCCGGAAAAAACTCATGCTTTTTCACCTTTTTTTTGCAAGTAGTACCCACACGTTTTCCAAAACATTTAATTACTCTCTCTCCTTCCCACAAAAATTATTTACACTATAACATACTTTTATACACCAAGTTTATAATACATAAAAAATCTAGAGATGGCAAGTTAATAAATCAAAAGCAAAAATAAATATTCACATAAATCTAAGAGAGTCGATTTATCAAGAAAAATAAAAATCTCAAAATAAACCGATTTAAGATGATGAAAATTTACTGTAACGTTTGAGGCATTTAAAAAAATTGTACAAATAAATATTAATAATGAATCATCAAATACATGTATAAAACTTGCAACTCAAAGGTTCCAAAAACCGAAGGACTAACAAAGACTTATCTACACTTGTCCTCTTTCAACTCCTATACTTCACAAGGTAGAACAATTGAAGTAGTTAAATATAGAAAAATATGCATATAAATAATATGAAGCAATTAAAGTTGATAATAAAATATGATAATATAAATAAACCTCAAAACTTAGATAGGGTTGCCCTATATTTTATCATAAAATAATCCATGAAAATTGTTCTACTACAATGAACTAAAATCCATAATTTTATTTGAACTTAAATATGATTATTGAGGATGAGAAAGACCGAAGAAAGAAATATTGAGAGAAAGTAAAAAAAGACATTAACCAATTCAAAGGAGGACTTGAGCAACGGCAAGTGAGCACACACAAAGGAAAAATTAGTGACGACTAATGATAGTGGGATACTTGACATAATGGCATATTATGGTATAATTAATCAAGGGCTTTGTTCAGCCGCGTATTTGTCGCATAAGCCCAATTGTATGATGACATAATGACATTCGAAGTACGACATATTCCTAAAAAAAGTACTATGGTATAAAATTTACGAATTCTTATTTAATACGGTTATTATTATTCGTCTTAAACTTAAGATGAGTTAAATATATTCATGTTAAATATAACACAAGAATTTATTGAAAAGGGTAAAAAGATTTTTGTTATATACGATTTATACGTAGGGTTATATAGAATTCGTACCTTCTTAAGCAAGACTAGCTTTACAAAATAAATTTGCAATTTGCAATTTGATTTTTTTTTGTAATTATTCAATTTGCAATTTTTTTAATTAAGATTATATTAGTAATATTTTTTATATATATTTGTATAATATATGGTTTAGCATAATTTATATGTAATTTTATTCTTTACTTTTAAAAAAGAACGGAGTATTTAGTGGTGGGGCGGGGTTATAAATGTCTCTTTATTCCTAAACTAGAGGGGTCATTAAGAGAGTTCTAAAAAGAGTCCTCTTTTATATCACAAATTATCATTGTAGACATGCATATCCATCTACAATTGTAGACGGGCATATCTGTCTACAATTGTAGAAAGCAAGTGGGGTGCAAGTGGGAAACCAAGTAATTTCTCACTTACCCTCGTACTTACATATTTGTGAAAGGGTCCGACCCGTCTACAATTTGTAGACGGATATGCTTGTCTACAATGAGACCAATTGCTTTTATATATAGAAGATGATGTTAAATTGTCAACGACTTCATGTGAAGGCACAACTCGCATGTATGCTTGAGCTCGATGTGTATATATATACCAAGGGAAAAATAAATGATATTTTTATCAAGCAACCAAGTTTATACCCACATACCTAATACATTCATTACCCCAATTCTCGGTTGTTTGGGCGGCAACATGGTCATAGGCAATGTGAAACATTTAACGCTTTATTGTTGACGGTAAAGTTAGGGCTTCCTCAATATTCGACACGACGTCTCTGATGCCGAATGGGTTTACCGTAATTAGTCCACCTTTCAAAATTTGTGAAGGTCCAGCAAACTGATCATAAGATGATAAAGAAAATTAATCAATTAGTCTGAATTAACATCCATAAATTAAGTTTTTGTTTCTATAAAAACAAAATAGGTATCTGTTACTTATCTCACTAATAACTAGGACACCCTTCTTGCCCTTCTTCTTAGCCGCTTCGCGGACCACGTACTCGTAGCTAACTAGATTAAGAGCAATTGAAAAGTATGACTTGAATTATCAATAAGAAAACGCATTTAAAAGAAATCGTATTAATGAATAATTAATTTACTCGCCGACAAAGTAAAGCACACATTCGATCGTACTACAAAGCATTTAATTGCAATAAAGATGATAGATTCATAACTATATACGAATAATATAAGGAAAATAATTACAATATTTAAACATAAATATTTATCGGGTACGCGTATAGTGCAACAACAGAAAAAGTGAATCGGCGTTTTTATAATTTTAAGTGTATATAATATATATAATTGTATGCTAAAAAAACATTGTTTTTATCCCAACTACAAAAGTATTTCAAAATATTATGACTGTGTATTTGGAGTGTTACATATTAAGGATAGTCAAGGTCGGATTTAACCTAGTGTAGCAAGTGCGGTCGCATTGGGTCCCGGTGAAAAAGAGGCCTCATATAAAAAAAATTTCTATATTTGTATGATTAAAGCATTCAATATATTGTGACCAATATATTGCAACAATATATTTATGTTATTGATATTGCATCTAACTCATATTTGTAAGCTGGTGAGAAGCAGTAACAATGAAAGAATATCAGAAAAATATTACCCGATTCGTAGTGACGTGATAAGAAAACCACTGCCTTGAAAACTATTTTGGCACGACCGTGGTGACGATCAACAGTTGCCGGTAGGTCCCCAAGTATTAACACCACAACGCCCAGACTATACCTGCAAGAGCAATAACAAGACCTCCAGCACCCGGTATTAAAGACCAGGAGTCTTTGTCTATTCTGACCGCCTTATATGAAAATATATTAGCCGCAACTATTACCCTCTGGTTTTCTGACATAGTGACGATATCTGAAAAAACAACGGTGAAAGTTATGTTGATTATGGGAAAGGTGGAATATGTATAACAAAATGTTGAATATTTAAGCACCATAATTAATTTTTTTTAGAGTAAATAATTTTTTTATCAGTTTACTAGCAATTTTCGTAAATTTTCACAGCCATTCTTAATAATTTACCAGCAAAAGCGCACGAAAAAAATTCGGAGTATCAAGTAAATGAATTTTAAGATTAATGAAAAATGATGTAAGGGCACTTTAAACGATTGTCACTTATGGTAACTAATTTTTCTTAATGTGGACATAATTTGTTTTATGGGAATACAATGGGGGAAATTATTAAGTAAAAGAAGTCGGCATAAAGTCGGTTCTTCAATATCAGTGATTTCAGGACATTTTCTGTCAAGGAAAATTAGTTAAACAATTCCAATAGATTGGATTTTATACTTCCATGACTTTTATCATCACCTTTATCAAAACTAGTGAGCAACTATTTTGATACGAGAGTTTAGTCCGGTTACTAACTGATCGGGCCTGTCGCAAGCCCGATACAAAGATAAATTACCCAGACTAGGCTAATAACAAATTAATGTAATTAGGCAAGTAGGGGTCGATCCTCAGGGAGATGGTGTTTCCTATAGAATGTGAAGTGTCTCACAATTAAATCTTATCTAACGAATATCTGGGTTTTGAGGTTTTGAATTCTAAACTAATAAAAAGCATAAATAAAAACAAAATAAAAGGAAACTAAAATGAAAACAATAAAGCAAATGATGAATTAACAATGAAGAAAAACATCTAAGGAAGTAGGTTCACACATGTAGATTGACATATTGATGAAATTGGATTTGGAATATGCAAATTCATTGTGAGTTCGTAAGAATGATGTGCTCGTTACAATCATAGATCAGATGGTCTAGCAGGCTTTTAGGTAATTTACTAGGTCTTAATCTACCATGTCATGCTTTGTCTATTCAATTCCCGTATCTCTACCTTGGAAAAGAGTTCCATTCTAGTCAATGATTTTGGCCAAAAATCGTAAACTATCAATACAATCCAAACATGCATAGACACAACGTTTTAAAGGCACAATTTCTTTATCCAATTATCATCTTTTAATCAATCTAACATGGCTACCCTACACCCTAGAAAGGTGACTACTCAGTCATGGTGATGTTTAAATCTAAGATGATATTAACAATGAAAACTAGGATAGACATGTTTAGTTGATTTTGACAATATTTTGAGACTCTTTATGTGGCGATAATAACGACGCTAATTGATAATCTAAGAAATGAAATGACGATTATAACAATGCAAAAATGAATCTAAAACAATATGTAAAGAGAATAACAATCAAATGCAAAACAATAAAGGACATTAAACAAAGGATAAAATAGAAATACCTAGGTGACGATCAACAACGAAAGTGATAACAATAATAGAAAATTCCTCGCATAGAATAATCGATCCTTGAATTACAGCACTTTAACCCAACAAAGTAGATTACAAAGATTGAAACTCTTATTGATCTAAGCTAAGATTTTGATGTAGAAAGGACAGAAATAAACTAAGAACTAAAGACTAAAGAAGAAGAAAATGAGAGAAGAGAGGCTAGTTCCCCCTTCCTCCTAATCTAGGTTTTGTAAAGAAATGTAGAAGAGAATTGTAGAAAGGGTGTATTGAGAAGTGTGGCTGGAGCTCTCTTTATATAGCATTAGGGTTTCGTGGAGAAGGGGTCAAGCATTGAACATATAAGACAAAAATTGGAAGTTGAAGCAATTTGTGCGGAGCAGCGAACATCCCCGATCAGGTACACACTTCCCCGATCGGGTAAGTGGTCATCTAGAAGCTTTTGACTAACGTTTCATCTCCCTTTGCTTTGACTTGACTTCCATCATCCCCCTTGACCTCTTCAATCGGGTTTGTTGATACGGTTTGATGTAAAGCGATGAATTCTTCCGCCTAATTGATTGATCTTTTGACAACTACGAAACTGTCTTTGCTTCTTCTCTCTTCTGAATTGGTGAACTTTCTTGAAATGCCTTTCGCTTGGTCAAGCTTGCTTCTTCAAATCATCAGGTTCTAGGCAAATGCTCGGGAATATAGAAAAAGGGCGTAGAAACGTCACTTTCCCTACAAAACATGTTAGAACACAGGAATTCGCCTAGAAGACGATATTTGCTCTTAAAATGGCTTAACAAAGCACAAATGACATACAAAACCGAGCTAAATTGGGGGTTAAAATCATACAAATATTCACTTATCAAACTCCCCCAAGCTAAACATTTGCTTGTCCTCAAGCAAACATAACAAACAATACCAGGACAAGGTTGCAAGCATTGGCTACTATACCATCAAGAAACAAATCTCATCATAAAACTTTGGAAACATAATGAATCATAACCCAAAAACAACGTGGGCAAGAATGATACATAAACATGGCTGAGATTTACATAACAACGTAGCACAAAGGATTTCACTATAGATTTTCGGCTCTTGCATGATCTTTTGACAAATGGACTCTCACGGTACACTCGAACACTCAATGTATGTAAAAGGTGATTTCTGTATATGTAAATGTTTTTGAAACACTCACCTATCTACGACTCATGAAAATGTTTCCGCAGTCTAATATGGTAAACAAATCAAATTACAAGTCAAAGATCACAATGCACATAGAAAAGAAGCCGAAAAAAAATGAAGAAGGCTTTGGGAAATGGGTGAAAGGTGGACAAACAGTTATGGTCATGTGAAGTTTAGAGTGAGCTAGCAACTGACCAATGATAAATGAATACTCAATCCAAACTTTCGATCAATTTCCCAGAAGACGGATAACGAAGCCAAAAAGCAACAAATTGGCTTAGTACACACGAAACACAAGGGTAAACTCCTTCTGTTGATTTGACATTTAGAGGAGATACTCACAACTTCTTCTCTTATTTTTTCTTTTTCGATTTTTTCATTTTTTTTCTTTTTCTTTTTTCCTTTTTCCTTTTTCTTTTGAACATAACTTCACTTCTTGAACCTTTTCGTTCTTCCAAATTCACTTTGACAGATATGAACAAATCTTCTCAAAAGAGCACCCATACACCATAGTCTAGCTACTAGCTCAAAAGGTAGGCAGTTTTTTGTTGGAGCTAGTGTCCTCCACAGTTAGTGTGATAACGTGTATAAATCTCTTACAGGTTCACAAGGTATACTTAGTATTCTTATCAGTTGATTAACGTTTATCAATAACGGTTGGCTTGCTAGGAGTTTGACGTTGTTGTCATTTTAATGGCGGTGATCAACTGGTCCCTAAAAGTCACACCTAAAGGATGTGTCTGAGAGATGTGATTATATGA
>JAIUZE010014944.1:0-22014 GCA_022085475.1 Heliosperma pusillum | reverse complement strand
CTGCACAACTAGGCACTTACTTCCAATGCAGCTTTGTATGACCTGTTCATCTACCTTTAAATCCTTTACATCCTACTTTCTATAGAACTGAATGATTCATAACACACAACTATCCCAAACAAAAGCTCGAATTTAACCCGAAACCTTCCACGCAGAAAAAAAAAATGGAGCTTTACTTCCAGTCAACCATATTCTTCACTCTCTTACTATTTTCTTCACTGCAACTCCACAACTCTGCTAATGCTAATGATGAGAAATACAAGAAATGTAGGATGTCATTTCAGTGTGGTAATATTAGCTTAAACTACCCTTTCTACGATGGAATAACCCGTCCCCAATATTGTGGTTATCCTGGTTTTAAGACTAATTGTAGGACTAATTCCCTGCCTGAGATTTCAATGTTCAGGGAAGTTTATTACATTCTAAGTAAGGATGCTACTTCAGATGCTTTCTTTGTTGCTATGCAAAGTTATTGGGACGATTTATGCCCACAAACCTTGTTCAATACCACCATAAACTTGAGTCTATACAAAAATACATCCATATTTGATAATATTACCCTCCTGTATAACTGCCCCATAACATCCTTGAAGAAAGACAATGAGATATCCTGCAGTGCTAACACAACCTATAACAAGCCTTATAGCCCAGTAGGTTTTATCATAACCCAGAATATGGATTCATCCCAAGTCGCAAGTCTATATAAATCATGCCCAGATAGGATTGTGGTTACGGTGTCGGTTGGCCACTCACTCCATGGGAGTATATTAGATATAAAATCATTGCAAATTGCTTTGAAAACTGGTTTTGGACTAGAATGGATTGCGGAGAATGAGCTATGTCATGGTTGTCGTGAATCAGGTGGGGAGTGCGGTTCTGATACAGATCTGGCCACATTTACTTGTTTCTGCCCTGATCGGCCTTATGATTCCAAATGCAGTACTGGTGATATTAGTATGAATCCTTGATCTTTTTTTTATTTTGGGCATGTCTGTTATATAATGGATGATATAAACGTAAACATGAACCAGTAATCCAATATCTGTCTCTTCTATATCAACCTTAACCTTTGTTTGGATTCAATTATAGGAGAGGAAAGGGAGGCGGTCATTCTTCTTCCGAATCATTTCTATATGCGTAGCAACAAAAACTGTATCCTTCCCTTTCCCTTCAAACAAGGGCCAAGGAAAATAGACATCTGCAAATAGTGATTAGACCAACAAATAATCACTCTAATATGGAGATTTAATAGGGTATAAATATAATAGTTGGGCCTCAACCATTATATTTATATCCTATTAAGATTTTAATGTTAGCAATTCACCATAATGGTTACACTCAATGTGAGAAGAGGTGAAGTAAATCAGAAACAATTAACTAAACTAAGAAATAAACAAGGTGATCTTTTCTTTTGAACATTCAAACATTGATCTGCAGGATCCACTCCCCACAAGGTTACCAGAATTATTTTTGGACTAATTCTAGGTAAGCTAATTTTTGAATCTTGAAGTGTATTTTATGGTGCCCCACAAGTGTCAAAACCTCTAATGGTCGAGAGCACACATTATCAATGTGCGACCTGTTAACTCTTTCATCTCTTTTTAAGGATTATTAGGGCTTGGCATTATTACTGTTCTTGTGACTTGTTATTTCAAGAAGAGATACGCTACAAACGACCAGGACAACGATGCTTCATTGAAGAAATGTGGATCCCTCACACCTAAAATATACGCCTACAAATCTCTAAGAAAAATAACAAATTCATTTAAAGAAAAACTGGGCGAAGGAGGCTTTGGCATAGTATACAAGGGCAAGTTACAGGATGGTCATTTGGTGGCAGTCAAAGTTTTGAAAAATTCTACGGGAAATGCAGATGATTTTATCAATGAGGTTAGAAGCATTGGAAGAACTAATCATGTTAATATTGTCATGCTACTGGGTTTCAGCGTGGAGGGTCAGAAAAGAGCTCTCATATATGACTACATGCCTAAAGGATCTCTAGATAACTTCATAAATGGGAAAAATAACTATCAATCACTGGCATGGGATAAATTGTTCGAGATCGCAGTCGGGATTGCAAGAGGTCTAGAGTATTTGCACCGAGGTTGTAATACCAGAATAGTTCACTTTGACATTAAGCCTCGCAACATACTATTAGATGAAAACTTCTGCCCAAAAATTGCAGATTTTGGTCTCGCTAAGCTTTCGAAGCAGAATGTCAGTACTGTATCCTTGTCACAACCGCGAGGAACAGTTGGATTCATTGCTCCTGAGGTATACCGCCAGAGTTTTGGAGGCGCCTCACATAAATCAGATGTCTACAGCTACGGAATGTTGGTTTTGGAAATGGTTGGTTGTCGAAAAAATGTGAACGCTCAAATTCGACATAGTTCTCAATATTTTCCCGATTGGATATACAACCAGCTGGAACAAACCGAAGAAATTGCTCATGAAGATATACTAGATGGAGCTAAAAATGGAACATTGAGGAAAATGATTTTGGTTGGCTTGTGGTGTACTCAAGAAAATCCTTCAGATAGACCGCCAATGACTAGGGTGGTGGAAATGCTGGCAGGGCCTCTAGATTCATTGCAAGTTCCTCCAAGGCCCTCTTTGTCACAACATAATTCTACTGAAGAGGCTACTCATCAGATGTCACGCCATAATTCTCCTTAACCCCTAATCAATATCAATATATATATATAAAAGAGGCTTTTTTTTCAGGCAACGAGAGAGTCTCCAACTATTTCAAAACACTATTTTATTTTTTATTGATAAAACTACCTTACACATAATTTTATTAGGCTAATTAAATATTAAATAAAATATATTATATTATATAAAGATTGAATTTTAATATTATCAATTTTTCAACATTATATTCATACATATACTTTCCAAGTTATGGTTAAACTCTTAACTTTTGATTATATTTTTTAAAATTAATTATTTTCCTAATAATATTATCAACTTTTCAACTTTTTAGAAACTCTTTAAATAAAAGTTAAATTTATAACTATTATTTGTCCCACATTGGAAATAATGTAGATGTGCTAAAAATATTACATATAAATAATAGAATTTTCCCACATTGGAAAAATAATAAAGTGGGCAATCCTATGATTATAAATAGGAGTCATCCTTAAACCTTATGTATCAACCCAAAATTTTTGAATCTCTTAAATATTGTCTTAGAGATCTCTTAAAAGTTTGTAGATGTGATGAATATACTATGTATAAATAGTAAGATTGTCCCACATCATAAAATTAACATAAGGTGAGTGATCCTATGATTAAATATAGGAATCATTCTTGGACCTTATATAACAAACAAAAATCTTTTAAATCTCTTAAGTATTGTCTTAGAGATCTCTTAAAAGTTTGTCTATTATTATCTTCACAATTGTTAAATTTACATCATCAAAAATTAATTTTAAAAGGTATTATTAAAAAAATTGAAGTATTGTAAGAAAAGTTATGAAGATAATATAATTAGATTCGTGGTGAAAAAAAAACCCTGAAAAGTATAGAAACTCATATTATTTGAACATATTTGGTGTAATTTTTAGTATATTATTTGTCATACATAGAAAAATAATGTAGTTGTGGTGAATATATTACCTATACATAGTATAATTGTCTCACATCAGAAAATCATCATAAGGTGGGTGATCTTATGATTACAAATAGGAATCATATTTGGAACTAAAGTTTCAACCCAAAATGTTTTGAGCCTCTTACATATTGTCATACAAAACTCTTAAACGGTGATCTTATGATTACAAATAGGAATCATATTTGGAACTAAAGTTTCAACCCAAAATGTTTTGAGCCTCTTACATATTGTCATACAAAACTCTTAAACTTTGTATTATAATTTTCGCTATAGTGAAATTTACATCATTAAAAATTAATTTAGAAAAGTATCATAAATAATAATTTTGATGGTAAACTATTTAATGTGTTATTTGTTCCACATTGAAAAAAACAATGTAGGTATCGTGACTTGTGAATTTATACTACGTATAAATATCAAAATTTGTACCACATTAAAAAATTATCATAAAGTGGAGTGATCATAAATATGATCATCGCACGAGCTTTTAAACTATTTTTTTATATTGTTATGTTAATAAATGACTTTAAAAATTTAATAAATGACATTTAAAATATTTTTTAATTATTCTAATATTAATATAACAGTTTAGTAACAGTTAAGAAATAAATATTATATGAAAAAAGATGGTGTAATACATAGTTTGTTATTAGCCCCACATTGAAGAATAATGTATGTGTGGTGAATATATTACTTATAAATTGGAAATTGTCCCACATTGAAAAATTATTAGAAGTATAACATAGGGTGATCCTATAATTATAAATATGAGTCATCCTTGAACTTAGGTATAAACCTACAATTTTTTAAGTCTCTTAATTATTGTTTTGGAGAGCTCTTAACAAAAAGGAATTATAATAGTCACAATAGTTAAATTTACATTATTAAAAAATAATTTAGAAAATTATCATAAATAATAATTTTGATGATAAACTACTTAATGTGTTATTAATCTCACATTGAAAAATAATGTATTTGTAGAAAACATATATACTAATCATGATTATAAATAGGAGTCATTTAGTCTCTTAAGTATTGGTTTAATGAACCTTTCAAATTTTGTATTATTAATTCCACAATAGTAAAATTTACATAATCAAACTTAATTTAGAAAATTTAGGAAAATATCCTATATAAGTAATAATTTTGATGGTGTACTACTTAATAAGCTATTTGTCCCACATTGAAATATAATACAAGTGTGGTAAATATATTACGTATAAATAGTATATTGTCCCATATCAGAATAATATCATAAACTAGGGTGATCCTATAATTATAAATAAGATTCATCCTTGGAACTTAGATACCAACCCATAATCTTTTGAGTCTCTTAAATACTAACTTAGAGAGCTCTTAAAAATTTGTATCCACATTAGTGAAACTTACATCATCAAAAATTAATTTAGGAAAATATCATTAAAAAATAAAGTGAAAAATATTTTATTTATCTCAATATACATTTCCTATATTATATTCAAGTGGTGTTTATAATTTGTATATAAAATTTTTTACATTCAATTCACAAAAAACATAGTGAAAATGAGTCATCTTTCAACTTAGATATTCACCCAAAATCTTTTGAATCTTTCAAGTATTATCTTTCAGAGATTTTCAAAGTTTGTATTATTATTTCTACCTTAATGAAATTTACATCATCAAAATTAATTTAGAAAAGTATCATATATAATAATTTTAATGGTAACTACCAATTTTGTTTTTTGTCTCACATTGAAAAGTAATGTAAGTGTGGTGAATATACTATGTATAAATAGAAGAATTGTCCCACATCGGAGAAATATCATAAGCTGGGATGATCACGCGATTATAAATAACAGTCGTCCTTGAAACTTAGAGATGAATCCAGAGTCATTTAAGTCTCTCAAATACTCCATTCGTCCCAGTCATTTATTTGTTTGCCTTTTTTTAGGAGTATTTTAATCAAAGGCAAACAAATGATTAAGACGGAGAGAGTATTGTTTTAAAGAGCTCTTAAAATTTTGTATTAGTTATGAAAATAATATAATTAGATTCGTGGTAAAAAAAAATGTTATCATTACAGTATAGAATTTCATATTATTTGCATATACTTTGTGTAATTCTTAGTATGTTATATATCTCACATTGAAAAACAATATATGTGTGACGAATATACTAATAACTATAAATAGTAGAATTGCCCCATATCGAACAATTAGCATAAGGTGAGGTGATCAACCCAAAAACTTTTGAGTTTCTTAAACATTGTCTTAAAGAGCTTAATTCTTAGGTACTTTGAATCATTTTTCGAGTCATAATATAGATCAAATATAACTTGAGTCCCGATAAGGTTGGTAACATGTGTTTAAAATAGAATAAGTTGAATCAATATATCAATATTATTTTTTAAAAAATTACGGAGTATATTTTATTATAATCTTAAAACTTCAAATTAAAAGTTTATTTTTATAAGTTAACTGTTATAGGAAAATTACGAAAATGACATTAACGTAGATGCACGGGCATAAAATCTAGTTTTATAGTGAAAAAAGGAAAAGAAAAGAAGTGACCCACAAATACAAGTCGAAGGAGCAGTTTCCTTAATCATATTGTTTTCCTTTCCTTCTCTTCTAATTTTTCCCAATTCATGTTTGCCAACAGCAAATAAATTTGGGATTGCGGCTGTTTCGTTATTATTCTTGTTGTAGCAGTAGATTCTTCACAAGCAATAATAGGAAAAAAAGTTACTTTCAATGTTAATTTAGATATTTCTTGAATGAAAGAATTTTCATATGCAGTTTCTGTGGAACCAAAAGTACTCCTACAGTTTTGGGTGAGTCCATGCTAAAGTAAGACGTGATGAGCTTGTGAGATTTTCCAAGTAAATTTATAACTTTGATCGTAATAGTTCATTTCCACAAATAAGCACATATATAGCACAATAATTTAAATTTCTTGGACCCTTATAGCTCGGAATTTGTAACTTGGATCATAACCACATCCCTGAAGACAAAGTCATGAAATGTTATAAACGAGTTCGAATCAATGCAATTTCTCACTTGAATCCTTAGATTAACGAGGGACTATAAAATATGCAGTAGATAGAGATTCCGCCATATATATGAAAGCACAACCCATCCATATTATATGTATCATACCTGAAACTTTGATGCTCAAAATATCAGCCATTTTGAGCAAAATCACAATTAGTTGATTCTGCAGATCACAACTGACCAAGTTAGTGATGATAAATTACACAAATATTTAAACACCCAAACTATTGAGGTAATGACCGCGAAATGGCAGTAATTACCCACATAGAGCACGCGCTAAGGCTGTATACCAGTCGTGCTAGCAATCTGCAAGTATGACATCGAGATTACAAGAGATTTAACATTTGAAGATATCCTTCCTAAAATACATGTTTAAGTTTTCTCTACAGTACTTGAATTATAGGAACCCTTGATTAAACAAAATTGTAGAAAAAACAATGTTATGTCATTGAGGCAATTCATCAAACAGTTGTGGAGCATGAAAGTAACGCGATAAAAGACAGACTCAACGACGAGAATAATAGCTTCGGAAAAGAAAACGCATTCACATCATACACATCATATTTGAAGGTCATTTGTGAAGTATATAAACAAGAGAAGGTGCATGACTTTCCACAACATAGTTAATTAGTTATGGCGTCATTTATTCCGAAGCTTGTTTAGAGCATTTCATTAGTTACACCATTTCATTAGTTTGGAATTTGGATGTACAAAATATTCTGTAAATGATTTAGTATTATTAAGAAATACGGAAAATTCACATGGTACCCTTGAGGTTTACCATTTTGCACGAAATACCCAAAATTTTGATCTAGAAAACTTTAAGAGGTCATAACTCGTGTTTACGAGATCAGAAAGTGACGATTTTTTTTTTCAAATCGATCGTCTTTCCAAGTACTACGATTTGAAAAAAAAAATTGTCGATTTCGGAATTGGTAACCAAGAGATATACTCGCTCAAAGTTTGTTCGGTCAAAAAAACTTTGACATGCAATAACTCCTAGCTACGGGATCCAAATACAATAATTTTTTTTTTCAAATCGTAGTTCTCGGAAAGATGATCGATTTGAAAAAAAAAATCGTCACTTTATGATCTCGTAAACACGAGTTATGATCTCTTAAAGTTTTCTAAATCAAAATTTTGGATATTTCGTGCAAAATGGCAAACCTCGGGGGTACCATGTGAATTTTCCGTAAGAAATATGTACTCAAAATGAACTTACTTGAATTGTAGAATGGGGAGTCTCCCATAATAGAAGGACTTAAAGTTTAACGGAAAATTCTCTTAATACTCGTCAACTTTGAGATTTTGCCTCAAATATCTAAACTTTTGACCCGAAAAACTTTAAGTTGTCATAACTCATGTTTAAAAACTCGGAAAATGACAAATTTTTTTCCAAATTGTTCATCTTTCTGAGAACTGCGATTTGATAGAGAAAATTGCTGAGTTCAGAACTCGTGACCAAGAGATATGGTCACTCAAAGTTTGTTCGGTGAAAAAAACTGACATACAAAAACTCCTAGCCACGATATCCAAATACGACAAATTATTTTTCCAAATCGTAGCTCTCAGAGAGATGAACGATTTGAAAAAAAAAGTCACTTTTCGAGTTTTAAACCCGAGTTATTGACACTTAAAGTTTCTCGGGTTAAAAATTTGGATATTCCGAGCAAACTGTCAAACTTCAAGGTTACTTTGGAAATTTCCAAGAGTTTAACCTTGTGAAGGTTTGAGGACCTCAACAATTCAACATTTATTAGTTAACAGGAGAATAATGTCACTTTAGTTATTTTTTACATCGCTAGTTTTTATCCCGTGCAAAATAATACACGGGTTACTTTTAAATTCGAAACAACCTGCCTTCATATTTTTTCTTCTTCTAATTTTTCTATTTTTCAATAAGTAATTTTGTCTAATTATTTGACTCATTTAGTCTTCCTTACAATATATCATTTTTTTTACCTATTATTTTTCATCGTATAATTTTTTCTTTTGGACAAATGTACACAACTTTCAGAATTTCAAAATTGTTTTTAAAAATCGTATGATTATCGCACTTTTTATTGATTATTTGTATTTTTTTATGCTAATTGTAATTTTTATATGTTGATGGTGTCATGTATGATTTCATATTAGATTCAAAGAAACAAAATTATTGAAATGTAATTATACTAAGAAGAAGATGATGAAAGCATGAGAGAGAGAAGAATTATTTAACAAAAGTATGAGAGAAAGTAAGTAGATATGTAGTAAGACAATAAATAGATTATACATCTGAGTTAATACCACCAGCTGTGTAATTTATGAGCTTTATGAAAAAGTTTTTGAGTTTTACTTTAAAGATTATGAGTTATACTACAAAGTTTATGAGTTAGTTTACTTAAACATTAAGCTCAAAAAAATATAATATAATTAAAAAAACATTACATATAAACTCAATTAATTTGAGTTTTGATGGCAAAAAAATTAAAAGGTGACCTATTAACATTAAAAAGCTCAGAAAAAATACACATTAGCTCAAAAACAACTTAAAATTGAGGTAGTACATCCGGTGTATGTTCCTTTTTGTGTAGTCAAAATGTGGGGGTCCCACCTAGTTAGAAATTTGTTTTAGTAGGTTACGAAACATCGTCGACGTTTTATAAAACATCGTCGACGTTTTTCCATAAAAAAGACCGTACTACCCTTTTCCTCTCTAACTACATTTTCTTCTCTTTCACTCTCCCCTCCCTCTTTTCCCGTACAACCACCAGCCCGACCCCACCACCACGACACCACCACTGCCGCCATCACTCACCACCAGTCGCCCTCACTACCAGCAGCCACCGCCACCACCACGAACCAGCCGGCCTTGCAAAGTAAGTACTCCCTCCCATCCAAACCAAATGTTACACTTACCTTATTTGGACCATCCAAACCACACTACCCATTCCTTTTTGGGTAACAAATAAGACCAACTACTCCTCATTTACCCTATATATTTACACAATATGCCATTACCCCACCCACCCAACTAACATTTAATATTCAAGTGGTCCTACTTTCATTCCAATACTACCCTTCCCTTTTCAATATTTTCTTAAAACTTGTGCTCCCTCCCATGTAACATTTGGTTTGGATGGGAGGGAGTATGTGTTTTCTTTTTATTTTTGAAATAGTTTTTAGATTGAAATATGTTTAATTGATTTGAATTTGGTTGTTAATATGTTTAAATGTTTTGAATTTGTTTATGTATATGTTTAATTGATTTGAATTTGTGTTGTGGTTTGCTTTTATGATTTGAATTTTGGATTATAGTTGTTGAATACGGCTTTTAGATTTATGTTGTTGAAGACGGTTTTTGAGATGATTTTGCATGTTGGAAATGTATTATGGCGAAATTTGTGGAAGTAGTGAAAGAGGTTTATTAGATTTATGTTGTTGGAAGACAACTTTGGTTGTTGGTAAAGAAAAAGACGAATTTTTGGACATTGGTCACTAACACCAACGTCTGGGCTGGACGTTGGTGTTGATGACCAACGTCCAGGGTGCACGTTGGTGTTAAGGACCAATGTCCAGCCCAGACGTTGCTCATCAACACCAACGTCCAGCCCAGACGTTGGTGTTAGTGACCAACGTCTGGTTTGGACGTTGGTGTTGATGACCAACGTGTGGGCTGGACGTTGGTCCTTAACACCAACGTGCACCCTGGACATTTTTTGTTTTTGCTTTGTTTTCGATGGTTTTGAACGTTGACGATGATTATTTGTTTAATCATATGTAATTTAATTCGTGTAAAATTATAATATTTGTTATTATATGTTTGTTTATGATCGCTTTTGAAAGAACGTTTTATATGTTTATATGTTTATGATCGCTTTTTATTCTCGTTATTTCAAATGTTTTTTTTAATGAGTTTGTGTTTGTTTGTCGATTGTCTATAACGTTATAATATCGTATATGCAGATTGATAAAGAAAAAAACATAATGGTGGTCCCTGATCGTACGAAAGGCCAAAAAGTAACGGCATCTAAGCGGCGTGTACCCGGAGTGCGTCAACCCGGAAAGGTCTTTCGTCCTACTCGGTCAGAGGGTATGGACGTTGCCCCTACGACCCCGCCTGCTGTGAGCGAGACAGATTTCAGTCGCTTTTTTATAGGGTAGGTGACTTTGATGATGGTAATGTTCACGGCGGTTCAGGATCTGAGTCGGAGGGGACGGCGGAGCAGCCCGATGACGAGTGTTTTTTGGAGAACCAGGCATCCGAACCAACAGGTAAGACGGTGGTACAGGTTTGTAGAGGACGATATGTGCCGGTTAGTCAGGGTTCATCTAGCACGGGGAGGAAGAAGACGAAGAGGGATTTGTCTTGGCGTCTTAGTGGCGTGGTTGAGGGTGGACCGGTTCACCTCAACGTCTTACGTAGTTTCGGTGGGCACGTGGCTTATAGTAGTTGGACGGAGGCCAAGCCTGTGAGATCGTGGCTCAAGTGTTACGAGAGGCCCGATTGTATGGAGGCTATGAACGGGATGAAGGTGTTGGAGTAAGTGTCCTCCACAATAGTGCATTTATATAATAAATCTCATTTGGAATATACGTGGCATGATTAGTATATTTTGATACTCCACGTCAGTTGATTAACGTAAATCGGTAACGCTTGGCTGACTAGAGTTTGACGTTATTGTCGTATGACGGCGGTAATCAACTGATCCCTTTAGGTCACACCTATAGGATGATACCCAAATAATAACTAATTATTTGTATATGATACAGTTAATTAGTACATTACATATATTCGATATGTACGAGAGTTAATTGTTAGAAATTGAGTTAAGAACTCAAATTCGATTAAGTTATTTTTCAATTATGCGATAATTGACTAATAAATTTATATCTTATTTTAATACGATTAAATAAGATTTAACTTAGTAATTAATCGTTAAATTACTAAATTAGTTGAGGTTTTGAGATAGAGGTAATTAGTTAATTATATTTACAAAGAGTTGTAAAATAAATTAACTAAGCATTGTGGGACCCATTATATATTGATATAATGGTAAAATATTACTTAAAATGTTAAGTACATATTATTCATTTATTTGTGTCATATAATTGTTATATGATCAAATTAACACTTAATTATACAAGATAATTAAGCATATGATTAATAAGTATTTGTGGGACAAATATCAAAAATCAAAATGGACCAAAATAAGGCTCACATGGCCGGTTGGTATGTAGTGGATAGTGATGATGGTTGCTCTTATTCATACTCACAAGCAACATGTGCTTATGACATGAATAGTAAACCTAAAATCATTTTATTCACTACAACACATTACCTCTTTGCATGACAATAAAATAAGGAAGAAAATCACCTCTTTTGGTGAGTAATATGACCGGCCAAAGTGACTATAATAGAGCACTTTTGGTTGTTCATTTTCTTACTTCTTGTTTTTAGTTGTTTTCACACATCTCTCTAAAATACTCAACTTCTCTCTAAACTCTCATATATACTAATATTCTCTACATATTACTAGTGTAGTAATACAATAATATTAGTAGTATTTATCTTACTTATTATCTAGTTAATAATAAGGTAAGATTATTTGGGTTTAATCTTGGGTGCAACAAGAAGGAGACCTTCTACTTTGGAGGTTATTTTGGAGGATCATCCACTTAATTTCATGCTCAAGAACAATAAGAAGGAGTTCTTATTGTGCCCATATTGAACCAAAAATCTCAATGTAAGGATGTTTTGGTCTTATCTTTTCTTTTATGCTTTTATATTTGCATGCATGATAACTAGATCCTAAATCATTAACTTAATGTAATTTAATGAACTAATTAGAGGAGTCTAATTAAAGGTCTAGGACTTTCATGTGGTATCAGAGCTCAATTGTTACATGCATGTCGATTTTAGGCATTAAAATCGAGTTATACGATAACTTGGGTAAAATTGAAAATTTGTGTTCAAAGTTGGTTTGCACGAAATTTTTGATTTGCATGCATACCTACTGACCTCAAAATGGTTGTGGTCAAATTTGGTGATTTTATGGATTAATTTGCTATTTATTTTGAATTATGGCCTTTAAATCATGTTAATATGCATATTTTATGTTAAAAGTTAACTAAAAATAGTTGCATGTTGATTCTGGCCATGAAATTTTTATATGATATTAAATGAATGTTTTAAATACTGTATGTAAAATTTCGTGACTGTTACTTAAGTTTTGCATCATGATTGATTTTAATAAGATAAAAGTCAATAAAGTGAGATTATTATGATCATAAAATTGAAACGTCATTTTATGGTCTTGAAAATTTTTGGTACATTTTATAATCTGATTTATATCATCTTGGTGAAATTTTATAATTTGTTTCACGATTTTACTATATTTAATGGTTTTATTTGATAAAACCGTTGAATACTATGTTATTTGTTCATAAAATTTATTCAAAATTTTTGGACAAATTTTATGTTTTTTAGAGTTCCTGGAAATGTTCCAGAATGTACAAAATTTTTTGGTTTCAAATTTTTATGAGTTTTATATTTTATTTTGGGTTTATTTCATAAATGATGATTAAACCTCTATATTTAGCAAATGTGATCAATTCAAACTAATTAAATACAAACAAAGTTAGTGGGGACTAATTTTGAGTTCTAAATCAGTTTAGATAATTAATTTGAGCTTAAATACGATTTAAGTGTTGATTATTGATTTTTAATGGGTAAAAATCGATAAAATCCATAAAACCGAGCTAGAATGAGCATGATAAGTATCAAGGGCGATTTTGGCATGATTTTTTACAGCATTTTATTTATGTTGTTATTGTTGAATGAATGAATGTCATTTATTTAATTTTTAATGCAAGTTGTACCTAGTATGGCCTAGATTATTTTAATCGGTATTACCCGTAATGTAAAGGAATAACGATTCGGTTGTAATTTTATTTGCGATCTCGTATCGCCGTTTGTAATAATTTAATTTCATTTTTAGATCAAATGTATAATAGAAATTTCATTTGTATCTTTTGTAATTAATTATTATGAAGACGGAGATTCCCGAAGTCGGTGTTTCAAAAGACGGTGCCTTTTTGGAGCATGTACCATGAAGAGGCAAGGGGCCAAGGAGTTGGTTTCCGATTTTGTAATCTACTAGTTAATTAGATTAGCTAGGTGGCCATACTAGGATTTATTAATTGCTTGCTTTATTTTTCCGTTCATACCAAAATCGCCAACATGCATCTTTATTTCTCGATTGTCAATTCAAAGTTATTCAATATTCACCGACTTAGTTCGCTTATAGGGAATTAATAACAAAATTGACAAGACCTCTCACATAACTTAAAAAAAAAAATTGAGATTTAGCCTTACCAATTAGTAACACCTATGAACCCCGTGTTCATTAGGGCTACCACGCTCGTGGGTCCCTTTTTACCTCGGGTAAGTAGGGTGATGCGATCACAAGCCAAAATTGGATTGGACTCAACGAGATAAGCGTTATCTTGGGACTAGGAGATGGATTTAGTTGAAATCCGTCAACCAAGAGTTCTAAGTGTAGAATTAGTCAAGTATTGACTTACCATTTTTAGATAAAGGTAGCATGCGATGACTATTTTTGTCTAAATATGGGTCTTGGAATCACTTATATAATTTCGTGAGGGGTCATTATATGAGTGACTTGTTAAAATGTTTTACAAGTGAATTTATATATAACAATGAATGTTTATTTCCGTGATATTATTTTTTTATTCGCGCAACAATGACAATTATTTTCTTCTACGAACTTGTAAATCCGTTCAATCGTGGAAAGGAGTTTCCATTATTTTATACGGTAGCATTTTGATTGCGATCTCCGTTTAAACCACCGTAGCTAAAGACAAAATGAATTTTATCTTTTGATCCTCATATTCACCATTGCAAATGTCTCTTATGAAGAGTAAATGAATAAGTCACACTTAGTCAAAAACGTTTTGATTTTTAGTGACGTCTTCTCATAACAATGGTACATCAATTTTTTCCGCTCCAACGAAAATATTTTAATTTTTTGGTATGTCGTCATAATGCTCCTTATCGAGGCTTACCTCAAAAGAGGCCAAAATCAGTTGGGACGACTAGGTTAATCGATTTATTTGAAATCATGAATAACCATAAACCGTAGACACTTCATGAAAGTTTTATCCTTTTGAAGGTAAAACCGTGAATGAAATGAAGAATAGTCTTCATTATAATTCTAATATACTTGTCTATGTAGAGATTCATGAAAGTGAGTGGGAGCACTAAGAATGATGTTTATATTCTTAATTGTTAAGACGAGGTTCAAGAGTAGGTTGGCTCGACTTTGACACAAGGCAAGGGAAAAGGCAAGACTATTTTGAATAGTAAAGTCAAAACCCAAGCAAGGTGTCGAACCCAACTTTTGACGATTCTATTTTACAGTGTAGGACACAAGAAAAGAATCTGCCCCAAGTTTTCTAAAAAGTTAGAAATTGGGTGTACTATTTTCACCCATAATATCTATATGATCGACATTTATTTTGCTAAATGCAATTTTTAGGTATTAGATACCTATTATGGTTTTCATCAATGTATTCAATGCATATAATAATGATTCGTGCGACGAGTAACCATGATTAAATGTCGACCTACAAGGGAAAAATATAATATTGTAGTTTTATTTCTATAGAAACATATAAAAGTTATAAGTGATCAATCTGTTTGGATTTAGAGGTATACTTTAATAAACGTTATTATGTACATGACCTCTAAATAAAGAATTAGTTATCCACTTTTGTGTACGACACAAGTGTTTCACTTTTGTGAATAGAACAAGGTTTGTATCTTTTTATGCCTATACTTGGTAAATGGTTTATCCCATACCAATCAAAGGTAATTATATTCTGACCTAAACTAGTAATTACTTGTCATATAGATTGTAAAGGCTCAAAATTGGTGACCCTAATCTAATCTTAATTCTGGATTGTGTAGCACATTAAAAGGCTAGTATTGACAACTATCCCTAAACCATCTGATTTTGAATCTTATAGTGCGTGCAAATCTTGTATTCAAGGCAAGATGATTTGTGCCCTTTTTATTTAAAAGGAAATCGAGCTAGTGAGTTATTGGCCCTATTTCATTAGAATTTGCGTGGTCCAATAACAAACACAACCAGAGATGGTTATGACTATTTCACTTTATTTACCAACGATTTAAGTAGATATTATATTTGATTCTACTTAATGAGGTGCTATGAGAAATCTTTGAAAAGTTCAAAGAGCTTCAATGTGAAGTAGTTAACCACTAAGAGCATTAGATCAAGGACTTACGACCAAATCGTAACTATAAATATCTAAGTATTGACTTTGATTTTCACCAAAAGTATTGTGAAATGGTTTCACAAGTTAACTTCTCTAACACACATTATTAGATAAGGTGTTGTTGAATAGAGAAACAGAACCTTATACGATATGGTTTTGTCTTTGTCATGTCAAACTGAGCCATTTTACTAACCTTGGGATCTTAATATTTTTGTCTGCTATTTCTTTTCCCACCATATTAAAACACATTTAAAACAGTGTGATTTCATTCCATATACGATATGGGTAGATAGCGTACCTAATTTATAAGTTATTTGAACGAAACAAGTGCTCAATAATCCACATTGACCACGAGAACAAAGCGTTTGTGACTCGTGATGCTGTCTTTCAATAAAATTACGATTATTTCTTGAAAAGACAGAGTGGGAGAAAATGTTTCAAGAGCCACAAACTGAGCATATGGTCCGGAAAAAGTTTTCCTCATTACTTGTTCAGTAGTTGTTTCTTCGGAACCTAGGAGGTCAGGTGGAATTTTATCACTCCTTAATAGCGATGAATTCTAATCTGTAACTTATAATAGACTGTCTCTATTCCTAAGTTCTTGCTATGGCTTAGAGTCATGTGATTCGTAATGGACTCCATGCATGATGGTCAGGTATGTGACCTGGTAAATTTTACTTGAAGAAGTACGACCTCTTCAATGTAAATTGATTTTTAAGATCGAAATTTGCATGGATGAACATTAAAATGTTTCTAAGATAAATTGGTAGGCAAAGAGTTTTGCACCAACCTTATTTCTTCGATCCATTCGAATATACTTAGCGATTACAGCATATCATAATAGTATGATGTCAACTGGATCTCAAGAACCACCTTCTTGAATACGATTCTAGAAGAGGTAGAATATTTTATATTCACCTGTGGGTTCGTAGATCCTAACTATCCTAAGTTAATTTTGCAAGCTTAAGAGGATGTCTTAAGTAAGCACTAAAGAGTTGGAATTAGTGTGTCAATCATGTTGTAAAATATTTCTCGATATCTCGAGGAATTATGTTTATACATGACGTTTAGTGGGAGTAATATGGTTTTCATCAGTCTTATATGTGGAGACATATTGATCATTTGAGATGAGGAAGATGGAAGATTTGGAAAATAGTGGAAATACATCTTTTAGATATCTGGATTTATGTAGATAAATCTAAAAGGATATTACCGTTGAGTCAAAATTCTTATATTGATAAGATATTTGACTAGTTCAAGGAAGTTGAACACATGATAAATTGATTCCTTTTTGCTTCCGCTGCGGGATCAATTATATACGCTGTGATGTATACTCAATCCGACATTTCGCATGCTTTGAGTATGACAAATCATTTGCAATTAAATCCAAGTGAGAGTCACTTGATAGCCATAAAGAACATCCTTAAGTACTTGCGAAGGACTAAAGATATGTTTCATACGTTTGGAATTTATAGTGAGTTGTGTGTAAGAGTTTACACAGACTTCAATTTCCAAACTGATCAAAGTGATTTGAAATCACGAGCTGGCTGTGTTTTATAGAAGATTTATCTGTTGGAAGAGTTCCAAGCAGAAAAGACTATTGGAAAGGTTCCAAGTAGGAATGACATTTTAAAATATAAATGTCATGTATCCGCTGGAAATGTTCCAGGCAGTTTATCATTGCGGATTTCACAACGGAAATGGAGTACATTGCGTCATATGATGATGCATATGAAGGTAGCTTGGATTGGACTGTATTAGAGGGACTAGAAGTAGTTCATGTAGTTTTATATCCTATCCCATGATACTGGTAAAACAGTGGGAGCTACATTTAGGCCAAGAGTCCTAAGTCTAGATTCAAACCTAGACGCGTACTCATAAAGTTTTATGTAATATGAGATTACGTAGACAAAGAGAAATCGCAATCAGAACGATGGGAAAGATGCAAGTATTGCTAATCCATTAGCCATGCATTTTGCAGGCTGAACATGATAGTCATGTCATTTCAATGGGATTGAAAGATATACCTGAATTGCTAGAGATTATGAGATATGAAATTATTGATAGCGTATCAATTTTTCCAAATATTTGATAATCGCATTCATTGTTAGAGTTTCATTAAAAAAAAAAAAACTCTTTTTATTTAGTTAGACTAAATTTTAATACTTTGTTTATCCGAATTGGTTGAAAGAAAAGTTGAACCCAATTCAAGTGAACAGGATGAACTTAGTGTTTTGTCCCTAGTCACTCATTTGAGGTGACGTCTCGAAGTGACTAGATTGTAAGTCGATCGATGGTTGGTTCAGCACCATGGGGTCATGGAGATGACTGGTCGTTTACATAGGCAGACTGTGGAGACACTCTGTTGGGCAGTGACCATAATAGAGTCCCTTATCAAAATTGTTGAAGCCTGGTCGTGGCGGGGATTTCTATTTTATTCCTATGAGTCGATTCTTTAGACTGGCGACCATTTACCTGAGTCGGTGTTGTTTCCGATTGACTTTGGTTTTTGTCCTAGGTCGTGCCGTGAAAGGAGGCCGATGGACATTTTCTGGGT
This sequence comes from Heliosperma pusillum, assembly GCA_022085475.1. Lineage (NCBI taxonomy): Eukaryota > Viridiplantae > Streptophyta > Magnoliopsida > Caryophyllales > Caryophyllaceae > Heliosperma > Heliosperma pusillum. The sequence continues at coordinate 3,509 of JAIUZE010014944.1, read as the reverse complement.
CATGGTGATCTGCATCATACAGTGTAAGATGGGTCAACAGGAATTGTCCACCCCCGTTGGGTATTAACATCTTCGGGCCCTCGAGGAGTAGTAACTGGAAATGAGTGCCACGTCGGAAGAGATCTCTGGTAGATTTACGGTATGACAGTTATTCTCCCAAGTCGAGAAAAACCACCTCTATTACTATTTTTCAATTGCAAAGTTGCGACCTGTAAGACACCTTTGCAATGAGTGGGCGGATGTGACGCACAAGAGAAAAGAGAATCGTTCGCACAACAACTTCGAGAAAGTGGGAGAAAATTGTAGGCGAAGAGAGTCCTCGCCCAATAGGCGGGCTACAGAACAACTTGTTCGGACAAGTGGGAGATTGTTGGAGTAGTAAGTGTCCTACCACAATAGTGCATTTATATCATCAAACTCATTTGGAATATACGTGGCAGGACTGATTAGTATATTTGATTTATCCACGTCAGTTGATTAAGTAAATCGGTAACGCTTTTGGGGGGGGCTCTGACGAGAGTTTGACGTTATGTCGGATGACGGCGGTAATCAACTGAGCCTTTAGGTCACACAATAGGAGAGGACCCAAATAAGAACTAATTATTTGTATACGATACAGTTAATTAGTACATTACATATATTCGATATGTACGAGAGTTAATTGTTAGAAATTGAGTTAAGAACTCAAATTCGATTAAGTTTATTTTTTCAATTATGCGATAATTGACTAATAAATTTATATCTTATTTTAATACGATTAAATAAGATTTAACTTAGTAATTAATCGTTAAATTACTAAATTAGGTGAGGTTTTGATATAGAGGTAATTAGTTAATTATATTTACAAGGAGTTGTAAAATAAATTAAACTATTGCGTTGGACAATTGATAGTTTGAAATGAATGTGTTACGTAATAATATGTTTTACTCTATATATCATATGCGTGTAATTGTGTGCTTTAGTCTTATTATAGCTAGCAACAATTATGAGAAGAAAGATCAAAGTTAGGCATAACTTTGATAAAGTTTGTGAGACAAAGTTATAACAACTTCAGGAATAACTTTGGAAGTGAACATGGAAGTTATAGCTAACCAGGCATAACTTTAAACAAAATCGCTTCAAACAAGATCTACATAAATCTACACAAGACTCGAGATGAAGGGTCTTTGTGATCAAGATGAAGAGATGATCCGTATACTGAAGATCTTTGTGAAGATTAGATAGTATAGGTCGTCATTCGGTAACTATTCCATTCGAGAGATGTTATGTTCAAAAGTTATAGCTTTAGCCTATGATTTTGGATGATAAAATATTGATGCATGATTTTGGAAATAAAATGTTTTGAAATGTTTTCAAAAGTGAAAGAGTTTTATTTTTATATTTATCAATTATTTTATTAGAGAATATATTTATGAGATTCTATTGGTTAGTAATACAACTTATGGGTTGTCATACTACCTAGGGTTTCTAATATATTCTATCTCAATTTGTTGTTAACCTAATTAGCCCACCTAGTGTTTGAGCCATCTAGGGTTTCGTGAAAACCTAGTTTGTGCCACCTAGGGATTCGTGCTCCTAGGGTTTCGTGAGCTAGAGGATTTCGGTCAACCTAGGTTGTTTCCTTAGTTTACCTAATCTAGGATTCTACTATATCTTTACAACAATATTTTGAGATATCAAGATAAATATATTTCTATAAGATAAACCAAATAATATTTTGAGATAAAGATATTTCTATAAGATTAGCAAATATTATTTTATGATAAGATAAGTATCTTTATTAAATATTATGCTAGGGTTTTAGATCTACTATGATTCTTCTTCTATAAATACTCATTCACATACTACTCTTGAAAATACACGAGATACACGAATTCACACGGCACATCTATTATTTGTATTGATTTTCCAAAATCGTTTTAAAGCAAACCTTTGAGCAAATATTTATTATTTTTAGAGTTTGTTTTTAAAAGAGTCGTGCATCAATTATTATCAATCGCTTGAGTGAAATACGTTATTGGATAATAGTACATCATTATAAGCTTACAATTATTTAACGGGAATCTGTGTGAGTTATATTGTACTTTCTTATTAGCGTAAGATAGTATAGAGTATTTAGCGATACTCACCTTGAGTTATAATCATAGTGTTGATTATACGAGTGGGTTGATAATTTTTGTAATCCGTTCGAACGGTACTAAAAATTATTAACGAGATAGTGGACGTAGGGTTCAAAGTGTGAACGGAACCATTCAAATCGCTGTTGTTGCATATCTTCTATCTCTTTACTTTTCGTTATTTCGTTATTCGCGCTTACTTTGATTAATTAATTAGTTGATTTTAATTCATAAGATCAAATAATTAATTACATATCATATAAATCGAAAAGTGGGGCTAGTTTTTAATACTCAATTCACCCCCCCCCCCCTCTTTCGTATTCGATCAATAGACTCTACAATTGGTATCAGAGCCTCGTGCTCTTGATTGCCTTACAGCAAGGAGTCTGATCCATTTATCTTTTTATTTTTATTTATTTTCCGCTGCATTTATTTTTATTTTAATGGATTCCAAACATCTGAAGTGTCCCGTATTCGATGGGAAGAACTACAGCTTATGGAAAAATATGATGACCCATTTCATAAAGGGTAACGATTGGGAGTGTTGGCTAATCATTAAGAATGGTCCTAATAAGATCATGCTTGGAACGGCTACAGGAACTTCCATCGAAAAGAAAGAAGATGACTATGTTGAGGCAGATTATAAGAAAGCTGAGAAAAATTCAAAGGCTATTAGTCTGTTGCAAAACGGCATGACCCATACTGAATTTGATCGTTTCTCATCTAGTTCTACTGCCAAGGAAAGATGGGATGGTCTTGAGTTAGCTTATGAGGGGACAACTGTTGTCAAAAAGCAACGCATAGCTCTACTTATGCGAAAATACGAATTGTTCTCCATGGAACAAAATGAATCGCTTGACAGCATGTCTACTCGCTTCTCCAGTATCATTAATGAATTGAAAAATCTTGGAAAAACTTTTGACTCCGAAGAAATTGCCAGGAAGATCCTTAGAAGTCTATCTAAACGATGGAGACCTAAGGTGACGGTAATTGAGGAATGTAAAGATCTATCTGACCTATCTTATCAAGAGCTCCTTGGAACCCTAATGGCTCATGAGATTACTCTTGATGAAGATGCGGCAAATGATAGTAACAGCAAGAAGGTGGCTTTACAGGCCGAATCTAGTGAAAGACAAGATTCGGATCTTGAAGATGAAACAGTGTTATTTGCTAGACGTTTTAAGAAAAAGTTCTTTAACAAACCACAAGGGAAAACGTTCAACAACAACACTAACAAATCTTACAAGAAGCCAATTGAGTAAAAAGGGTCTCTTTCTAGTCGTGGTTGCTTCAAATGTGGGGATAATGATCACATGATCAAAGATTGCCCTACATGGAAGAAAATCAAAGACAAAAATCAATGAGACAAAACCAAGAAGGAATTCAAGCAAG
>JAIUZE010014935.1:0-47728 GCA_022085475.1 Heliosperma pusillum | reverse complement strand
CAAAATAATTAGATTAAATTATGATAAATCATAAGAAATATAAATAAAAGTAAATCAAAAATATAATTTTTTTTAAATAAAATTTCGGTCTTCAAACTTGTAAAGCGAGTCGGGAAAAGTCAACGAAAGTCAAAATCGACTAAAAAGTCGGGAAAAGTCAAAAAATGACTTAAAAGTTCAGAAAAGTTTAAGACGACTTTAAAAGTCAAGAAAAGTAAATGACAACTTTAAAAAGTCAAGAAAAAGTCAAAGACGATTTAAAAGTCAAGAAAAGTCAAAGACGACCAAAAACGCTCTTTTCATGAAATCTCTCAAAAATTCCAAATACGAACGCGGAATTTCAAAATACGACTCGGAACAAAAATTCATATATTAAAAACTTAAGTTCTACTGAAAAGTATCCATAAGCTATTGCTTAAGCAAATTGGGTACTTTTCGGGTTGTTACATTCGCCCATGACGAGTCTACACGATAAGAAATGCCAAACTTTCATTTAAGCAATTCAACAAACATATTAAATGCACAAGACAAGAGGAAAACATCCAACGCTCAACATATACAAAATAAGGTAATTAAGATGGGTACAAGTCTAGGTAAAGTCTCAACCTTTCGGTCTAAGAGGTCCCTTAGGTCGGGTCTAAGCAAGCTATCGCTCATATTAGGCCAATCCTATCAAAATCATGCCCCGTCTAATTACTACTAGTCTAAGCTTTCGCTTTAAAGAGTAGTGACTAAAAATAGAGAAAGACGCAAGTTTTCACTTCAAGCATTTCATCGAACATGGAGTGTGCATAAGATTAAAGACAAGTAACCCACAAAATTACTCTTAACAAAACACAATAATTAAACTCATTCAATCCCACTTAAGATCCCCTTTAACCCTAGCAATAATCTACTCTAACATGGTAAAAACTAAAGTAATTAAACCACCCACTAACAATAAAAAGAACATAAACATGATTTAAATAACAAAGTAACAAACTTTAATGAAATTAACAACTAAAATAAACTTAAACAAAGACATGAGATTAACAATAATAAAATGAAAAGGGAAAGAAAATTATACCCAACTTGAAGGAAATTGTGTAGTGAACTAGAATGAAGAATTAATTGCATAAAGATTGAATCTTGTCCCGGAATAATTAATCTATTACATATAATAAAACTAGATCTAAATTAATTTTAAGAGTAGATGATAATTGGGTCTTCTAACTACTACTACCTACTCCTACTGTTTTTCTACCCTTGCGTCCCTTCTTTTTCGTCTGGTTTATTTCCTGTCTGCCCCTCGTCTTTTCTCCTCTTTTCTTCAAATCCCAAAAATCAAAAACGAGTTGCTTTGCCATCCAAAACTCCCGGCCCAAAGAAGTGGACTGTCCCACTATGTGGCACATGGAAATGCTGACATCATGGCATAATCCATCCAAATTGTCAATGAGAACTATCAAAAGTCACGTGAATGTTAGCTACGTGATATTCTTGGGCTTAAACATTGACATTGGCCCAATCAAAATTAAGTTTGCTCCACCTCACGATTATATTGCTTTGCTTATTTTCATCTCAAGTTCCGTCTCTCTTTACTTGGTCTTCTTTGATTCACGTATCGTTTTCTACAAAATAAATATAACAAAAATATGACCAATTTCTACCAAAATAACAATTATTCGCAAACAATCTAGGAAAACTAATAATTATTAATTAACATATAAAATGAGCTATTAATCGGTTAAATCGCACAAAATCGAGTTAAATAGAGATTTAAATATGGGGTAAAACGATACTAAAATATGACTTATCAATATGACATCTCATTAAGACTCTGCCTATAGCAGAGATCGAGATCAAGACATAATATAAAGCCTAATATTTCGGCCTGAAATGAGCCTAATAATGCAGCCTTTGGTGAGCCAAGTAATGAGGCCTTTATTGAGCCGAATTCGAATAGTGAAAGAGAATATTTCATGAAAAGTCATGTTAGACTCATATATCTATATAAGTAAAGAAAAAATAAAAATGTTCATATATGAGTTGATTGATATTTATTTTATGGCCTGAAGTTCGTATTGTTTGAAAATACTAAAACTATGACCAGAAGTTCATAGTGTTTATATATACTGAATTATGACCTGAAGTTCATAATGTTTACAAATATTGAAACTGTGACCTGAAGTTCACAGTGTTGATAAATTCTCACATTTCATATAGTGAGTATTATTTGAGCATCATAATTAAGAATGAACTCGGGATTATACATGAATATTTGCAAAAGATGAGATACTCTTAAGAGTTGAGAATCATGTCCAATCAATTAAAAATCATTCCCTGAAGCGAATGAGATATTATGTTTTGAGTATGAAATATATTTATCATTCATACAAATAATGTAGTAATGTAGACACATTATCGTGTAAGTGGCATAAAATACTATGTATGGTATCTCGTATACATACAAGAGACATGTGATCAAGTTATTTAATTTTATGAAGAGATATTATGAAGAGAATGATCACTATAATTCATTGAATTCTCACTACTTTCTCTGAAGAGATCGATGAATTATTAATTGAGTTTAACTGAGATTATTTAAAGAACCAGTTATGTTTTGTATTCCTAAAAGAAATTTTGATGTATGATTTGTGTTCATACTACAAAAAAAGATCAATGTATAATATTCCCTAAAGGGATATTGCGATATTATTTTTAGTCTTGCCAATATAAATAAGACATTAGTTAGTGTCTTATGTCACGTCTATTTTATCGGGCCAGATACAGAGGAATTATTTTGAATTCATATGCGAAATTGCTAACCAGAAGTTTAGCATGTTGAATTGTCAACTAGAAAGTGGCGTGTCATAAATTATACTATCTAGACACGACCAAGTGCTTATGTAAGTTGCCTCGATTTTTGGGCAAACTAAGAAAGTTGACATTAAATTGTTAAGATGTGACGATTGAGGCCATCCGGGTTCTTATTATACCCGTTTTGATAAACCTGAAGTTTATCCTAGAGAAAAGATAAGTGCTGAAACTCTCTCGTGTTGAAATCTCATTAAAGGCAAGACACTACAGTGAGATTGAGTATATATGATATTGGAGATATAAACATTACTCAGAAGTTTAATAAAGAACTGAAATGTTTGTGTATGGATTGACACTCTATTGAATGGCTTGTAGCCACATAATGATTTTCTGAGTAGTTCTTGAGAAATCACATTTTGATTATTATATAAAATCGTTGATCTCCTAAATTGGGCATTGTGATTCAGCACATTAAAATCCAACTGCATTATATGTTACTCTCCGAAATATTTTGTAATTGTACAAAAATGCACACATAAATTCTCATCGATGATATGAGAAATTGAGATCTAAGGTGGTTATGATAAATATTTAGACTATACATTTGGTGATAGTTTTTACCACCTTAGGGGGAGAATGATAAGGAGAAGCTGGTAAAAACAAACAAGTATGATATCCCAACTGAACCTGAAGTTCAGCAGTTTGTTTTCAATATGAAATACATCAAATAGAGGTTCATAAAATTAAAAATGATGGCATTCATTCAGTTATGAAGATGTATTACGATACCAGTTTGATCACCTTGTCTAAATGTGACATTACATTGGGATCTATGATTTATTTATAGACAGATTAGCCCTATTTGTGGTATAGCGTGCTATAAATTAGTCATAGATATTATATGTAATGAAAATTGAAATTCTTGTCAAATTGAACAATAACCACACATGGAATGTAGTGTGGAAGTAATATCGGTTAACGTATTTCAAGTAGTAAGAAAATGGCAAGAATGGGCAGTTGGTACTTCTATGGAGTAAAGAAATTTGTATGTCCCTAAAGTGACATAAATATCTGAATGATGATAGATGGTCGATATAGAGAATAAATGGTACTCTATATATTCAGATATCACTTATCAGTACTGAAAATATCTAAGAGATGTTGAAATTATATCGATATGGTTAAGGTACCGATATGCATTTGCGCACGGAGTTTAATGGGCTAGAAAGTGGGGATATTATATACAAGTCCTAATTTTGATTGTCGACATATAATCTTTGATTATAAATGAGCTCATGGACCTGAAGTCCATCTATTGACCTGAAGTCAATTGAAATTATGAATATTGTAAAAAAAACTGTACAGTTTGCATTTTGAGTCATTATCATGTGCATATAGAGAGTAAGTTCAACATTGCATCTTACTTTTGATATATACATTATTATTATTGCATCATTGTTAGACTATGTTGTTTAGATAGTTACATATCATTTGTATGCACATGATTAATTATCTTGTTCTACTTTGATAAATGTTTAAAGGAGAAGTATACTTTACTCCTGCGAGGATATCTCCCTGAAGGAGCCTCTTATGAATGATCATCATTTGTTAAATGGTTGATCAATTGAGTTTTAAGAACTCGTGACGAAATATATAAACCTCTACTATATGATTGAAAGATATCGTGATTAGTTCCAAAAATGGAACATCAAAACTCCTTTAGAGTTTATTTGATGTCTCAACCTGAAGTTTTAGCATATGAGAATTGAGATCTGAATGAGTTTCTTGTCTTGAAATGAGTTTATGGTCCAGAATATCATAACGATTGAAAAATAATGTAGTCAAAGTCTACAATGAGGATGTCAATCCAATGGTTTAGCAAAGAAAATTACTGAAGGTATTTAGTGGATTATTATTATCCAACAATTTGATTGCTTCTCCCGTAGAGATCTAATATATGGATGAATGCTACACTCTTTTTCCCTTCGACTAGGTTTTTTGTCCCAACGGGTTTTTTCTATCAAGGTTTTTAACGAGGTAGCACTACAAGCGCATTATTGATACGCTATAGTGATGATTGTTGAGATGACAATTGTTTTAGACATAATATATATTATGTCATGTTATGAGAAGAATTAAAATTATTTTCTCTCATTATTGGTGTATTACCTTAAATGAAGATCAAGAGTTGTCATGAATGACTACATACATCCGAATTGTGAGTTCTAAAACAATGTGAAGATTGAAATTATCAAGTATATGAAGATATCAAGTTTATCAACTACAATGGATTCTATTCAACGATCGAGAAGTTACGTCAAAGCATGGTTCATTTGAAGTTATATACAGTCATGTTATCATCAGGGGGAGTAGCACGCGTTGTACTCTTTTTCCTTATCTATGGTTTTGTCCCACTGGGTTTTCCATGGAAAGGTTTTAACGAGGCAGCTTGTTATGCGTGTTTGGAGATTATTGTACTCTTTTCCTTTCTAGTATTTTTCCCATAGGGTTTTTCTAGTAAGGTTTTTAACGAGACATGTTCTTCAGTAATGGACATCCAAGGGGGAGTGTTATGAGATATAATTATATGGATGTCCATATCTTATAGGATACTAGAATATATCATCTTATGGAAACTCTACCCCTATTGTATGTGTATATATACCCCTCATAATGGAATAAGAAGATGGTTCTGTCTCCCTTACTTTCTCTCTACCTTCTCTCTATAATTATTTTTCCCTTTGTTTCACAACACTTGTCATAATAATTTTAGTGTCATTGTGTCTCTTTTGTTTTTTCTCTCAAATTCTCCGAAAAAACTTAAACTACTACCTCCTTCCCGATTAATTATTATTTTTTTATTTTTGTACAAAGAATAAGCAAAGAGTAGGGCACCATTTATGGTGGTTATAATATATGGATGACAAGTGTACAATAGTCCCATTGGAAGGTCAAACTAGTTTAATTGCCGTGAAATTCACAGGTTCGTTTATGATGCACGTTTCTGTTTTGATTTTTTGATCTTTTGATTTCATCTACAGTAATGGGTGAGATGCTTTTTCCAAGTTCCATTTTCAAAGTCGAAACATTATTTTTGACTCCACATTATGAATCTGTTAGAAAGATGTCTAAAAATTGTAAGCAGTACAAAGCAATATTAGTCATGATTCTCAATAAGATTTTATAACCGAGACTCGCATTGATCTGAGAGGTAATACACTAATAACATACTGTCGAATGTGTAGTTTAAATTACCATGATCGTCCTGATTATAAGAGGCCAAAATCATGCTCTATCACATTATAAATGTAGGTTTCCTGGCATATCTAATTCAAGGACGAGCTCCAAAATCACTTGTATTGGACTATTGGTACAAACTACATTAAAACTTTGCATTGTTTATATATGTTAGAATTGTACGAATATAGAAATAAAGCTCAAAATGATGGCAAACTTACGATATGTCATGACACGCTCTCTAAATATAACATGACAGTTCAATTATAAAATTTAATCAACTACTCACAAGGACTTCCGACTTCCTTTCTCATGCGTCAGTCTCAATAAAAATAGGCATGTAGCAAAAAAAATAATGGTGGAAGTGCTTAAAATAAAGTAATGTTACCACACTTTTGGTCAGCATAATCAATACAATTATTACAAAATACTCTAAGTTTCCAAATAGATTCTCATCCCTTAAATTCAATCCAACTTTTATACTTGCCTTTCATGAACCAAAGATTGAAGCCCTGAAAACACAAGGGAAAGATTAGAAAATATGTAATAAAATCATAAAAATAGTGCTTAGAGACCAACACCACAATAATTAATAACAAACTTTCAGGAAATATTATAAATCGCGATCAAATCAAATCACATAGAAATAAAAGGGAAGCTATAGAAAATCAAAGGATGAGCCAATATACAAAGCATAGAGTGCAAAAAAAAAATTAGAAAGGAAATGATGTAAAATAGGTTTTTATAAATGAGAAATTTGAGAATTCTCATTGTGTTTGCAATATCTAACTGACACGAAATAATAAGACCAACCGTTTCAAATTCAATGTAGTTATTATTAATTACACGAAATGAAAGAGGTTATAATCTAGGGTAAATTGACAATTACACCCCTTTATGTACCAAAACTTTGAAATTACACCCCTTTATCTTTTTTCAACAAAATTACACCCATAATCAACCATTTCCTTAAAACTTGATACCAATTTTTACTCCGACAGCAAAAAAAGAATTTAACGGTGGAATATTGTAAGATTCCTTTAATTATTAACATATGTTTCCTATTATACCCTTCATTTAAATCACTAACATATTCCTTATTATATATCAACACTTTCATCATTCTCTCTTTCTTATTCTTCTTCATTTTCATTCTAAAAATTTTCCCCTAATTTTGTGTCATTTATCTAGATTGACACTTTCATCCATATAGGTAATTATGTTCTTCTCTTATCTCTCCTTTTTTGTTGGGTTGACAAGCCACAAACTGATTGGTAGAAAAATGTAATTAATGAATTGTTAAAGGAGGTAAAATTTTGAAGAATGCGACGAAGAAGCAAGAGGATTTGTTGGAAATCAAGTAAATATTCATCATCCTCATCCAATTAAGAAAATGTCAAAGTCACTATAACATTATTAGGTTAAATAAATTTAGGAAAAATATCTCAATTTCTTCAGTCAAGAATAGAGATGGTGCACAATCAGAGCTACTTGTTGATTTTGTTTAATTGAAGATGATAGAAATGGAATTGATTGAGGGGAAACTTTAGGGGTAAATGATAAGAAAGATGTATATAACCTAGGGGTAAAACGGTCAGTTCACATTTTATTTGGCCGGTTAAATAGGTTGGTATCAAGTTTTAAGGAAAGGGTCAATTATGGTGTAATTTTGTTAAAAAAAGATAAAGGGGTGTAATTTCAAAGTGTTGGTACGTAAAGGGGTGTAATTATCAATTTACCCTATAATATATTAATACTGCGATAATTATCATTTTAATGTTAAAAGATGGTGAAGAGTCTTCAGATAGTGGGAGCCTCAGACGGATATGAAAAGTGTGTAAAACTCACATAAGCTATATGGAGGTTTGGTTAGATGCCAATGATGCCACGTCAACGTGGCTTCAACACATCGCTCAGTTAGACTTTTTATAATATTGTATAGATTATTTTTAATTTAACATGGAATTGTACCTCGTCATGTATCATTCTACTAGCTACTCAATGTAACCCTTTTATATTATTGTATAGAGAGATTACAAATAGTTGGTAATGAAGATCTAATAAAGGGAATCAATTGAGATATTTAATTTCAAAATTTAATTTTTTTTATTGTGTCAAGGTATACAAAATGGCAAGAGAAAATGAAATTAAAGTACAATAATTAAGTAGGTTTTTTTTTATTATTTTTGTTAATTATAGAGGTGAAATTCACAGGTTCATTTATGGTGCACGTTTCTGTTTTGACTTTTTGGTTCCATCTACACTAATGGGTGAGATGCTTTTTCCAAGTTCCATTTTCGAAGTCGAAACATTATTTTTGACTCCACATTATGAATCTGTTAGAAAGATATCTACAAATTGTTAGCCGTACAAAGCAATATTAGTCATGATTCTCAATTTGATTTTATAACCGAGACTCGCATTGAGAGGTAATACACTAATAACATATTGTCGAATGTGTAGTTTAAACTACCATGATCGTCCTGATTATAAGAGGCCAAAATCATGCTCTATCACATTATAAATGCAGGTTTTCACTTTCCAGGCATATCTAATTCAAGGAAGAGCCCCAAAATCACATGTATTGGACTATTGGTACAAACTACATTAAAGCTTTGCATTGTTTATATATATGTTAGAATTGTACGAATATAGAAATAAAGCTCAAAGTGATGACAAACTTACGATATGTCATGACATCGCTCTCTAAATATAACATGACGGTTCAATCATAAAAGTTAATCAACTACTCACAAGGACTTCTTTTCTCATGTGTAAGTCTCAACAAAAATAGGCATGTAGCAAAAAAAAATGGTGGAAGTGCTTAAAATAAAGTAATGTTACAACACTTTTGGTCAGCATAATCAATACAATTATTACCAAATGCTCTAAGTTACCAAATAGATTCTTATCCCTTAAATTAAATCCAACTTTTATACTTGCCCTCCATATACCAAAGAGTGAAGCCCTAAAAACACAAGGAAAAGATTAGAAAATATGTAATAAAATCATAAAATTAGTGCTTAGAGACCAACACCGCAATAATTAATAACTAACTTTCAGGGAATGTTATAAATCGGGATCAAATCAAATCACATAGAAATAAAAGGGAAGCTATAGAAAATCAAAGGATGAGGCGTTATACAAAGCTTAGAGTGCAAAAAAAATTAGAAAGGAATTGATGTAAAATGGGTTTTTATAAATGAGAAATTTGAGAATTCTCATTGTGTTTGCAATATCTAAATGGCAAGAAATAATAAGGCCAATCGTTTCATCTTCAATATAGTTATTATTATTAATTACCCGAAATAAAAGGGGTTATAATCTATTAATGTTGCGGTAATTGTCATTTTAATGTTAAAAGAAGGTGAAAAGTGTTCAGTTAGTGAGAGCCTCAGACGGAGATGAAAAGTGTTCAAAACTCACGTAAGCTATATGGAGGTTTGGTTAGATTCTAACGACGTCACGTCAACGTGGCTTCAACACATCGCTCAGTTAGACTTTTTATAATATTGTATAGATTATTTTTAATTTAACATGGAATTGTACCTCGTCATGTATCATTCTATTAGCTACTCAATGTAGCCTTTTTATATTATTGTATAGAGAGATTACAAATAGTTGCTAATGAAGATGTAATCATGGGAATCAATTGACATATTTAATTTGAAAATTTAGTTTTTTTTTATTGTGTCAAGGTATACAAAAAGGCAAAAGAAAATAAAATTAAAGTACAACAATTATGTAGGTTTTTTATTATTGAGGTGACATGTGGCAAGAAGTGGAGACGTGACACGTGTCACTTCAATGGAGGCTCAACAAGCCTTTTTATATTATTGTAAGATTAATACAAAATTTTAAGAGCTCTCTAAAACAATACTCTCTCCGTCTTAATCATTTGTTTGCCTTTGATAAAAATACCCCTAAAAAAAAGACAAATAAATGACCGGGGCGAATGGAGTATTTGAGAGACCTAAACGACTTTGGGTTCATCTCTAAGTTTCAAGGACGACTCTTATTTATAATCGCGTGATCATCCCAGCTTATGATATTTTTCCTATGTGCGACAATTCTTCTATTTATACATAATATATATTCACCACACTTGATTACTTTTCAATGTGAGACAAATAACATATTTGGTAGTTACCATTAAAATTATTATATACGATACTTTCTAAATTAATTTTGATGATGTATAATAATACAAACTTTTAAGATCTCTGAAAGACAATACTTGAGAGATTCAAAAGATTTTGGGTGAATATCTAAGTTGAAAGATGACTCATTTTCACAATATTTTTTGTGAATTGAATGTACAAAATTTTATATACAAATTATAAACACCACTTGAATATAATATAGGAAATGTATATTGAGATAAATAAAATATTTTTCACTATATTTTTTAATGATATTTTCCTAAATTAATTTTTGATGATGTAAGTTTCACTAATGTGGATACAAATTTTTAAGAGCTCTCTAAGATAGTATTTAAGAGACTCAAAAGATTATGGCCTGGGTTGATATCTAAGTTCCAAGGATGAATCTTATTTATAATTATAGGATCACCCTAACTTATGATAATTTTCTGATGTGGGACAATATACTATTTATACGTAATATATTTACCACACTTGTATTATATTTCAATGTGGGACAAATAACTTATTAAGTAATACACCATAAAAATTATTACTTATATAGGATACTTTCCTAAATTTTCTAAATTGAGTTTGATGATGTAAATTTCACTATTGTGGAATTAATAATACAAAATTTTAAAAGTTCATTAAACCAATACTTAAGAGACTAAATGACTCGTATTTATAATCATACTTAGTATATATATTTTCCACAAATACATTATTTTTCAATGTGAGACTAATAACACATTAAGTAGTTTATCATCAAAATTATTATTTATGATAATTTTCTAAATTAGTTTTTAATAATGTAAATTTAACTATTGTGACTATTATAATTCCATTTTGGTAATAAGAGTTATCCAAAACAATGATTAAGAGACTTAAAAAATTGTAGGTTTATACCTAAGTTCAAGAATGACTCATATTTATAATCATAGGATCACCCTATGTTATAATAATTTTTCAATGTGGAACAATTTACAATTTATAAGTAATATATTCACCACACATACATTATTCTTCAATGTGAGACTAATAACAAACTAAGTAGTACACCATCTTATTTCATATACTCCCTCCAATCCAATCCAAACTACCCACCTTCCATTTTAGGACAATCCAATCCAAACTAACCATACCATAAATGAGTAAAATTAGGACAACTCTATCCTTATAACATACCTATATTTACAAAAATTGTCATTCTTATATCATACATCTAATTTATGTACTACCTCTCTCATCCTTTTCCCATATTACCCTCACCAAAAGCAATTTTCTTAAAACTTATGCAAAAGGGTGTGGGTAGTTTGGATTGTATTGGAGGGAGTAATATTTATTTCTTAACTGTTACTAAACTGTTATATTAATATTAGAAGAAAAAAAAAATATTTTAAATGTCATTTATTAAATTTTTAAAGTCATTTATTAACATAACAATATAAAAAAAATAGTTTAAAAGCTCGTGCGATGATCATATTTATGATCACTCCACTTTATGATAATTTTTTAATGTGGGACAAATTTTGATATTTATACGTAGTATATATTCACGAGTCACGATACCTACATTGTTTTTTTCAATATGTGGAACAAATAACACATTAAATAGTTTAATATCAAAATTATTATTTATGATACTTTTCTAAATTAATTTTTAATGATGTAAATTTCACTATAGTGAAAATTATAATACAAATTTTAAGAGTTTTGTAAGACAATATGTAAAAGGCTCAAAATATTTTGGGTTGAAACTTTAGTTCCAAATATGATTCTTATTTGTAATCATAAGATCACCCACCCAGTGATCGATAATTTCACCTAGTGATCGATAATTTTCTGATGTGAGACAATTCTACTATTTATAGGTAATATATTCACCACATCTACATTATTTTTCAATGTAGGACATATAATATACTAAAAATTACACCAAATATGTCCAGATAATATGATTTTCTATACTTTGCAGAGTTTTTTTCACCGCGAATTGAATCTAATTATATTATCTTCATAATTTTTTTTTACAATACTTAAATTTTTTTAATAATACCTTTTAAAATTAATTTTTAATGATGTTAATTTAACAATTGTGAAGATAATAATAGACAAACTTTTAAGAGATCTCTAAGACAATACTTTAGAGACTTAAAAGATTTTAGTTTGTTATATAAGGTCCAAGAATGATTCATATATGTAATCATAGGATCACCCACCTTATGTTAATTTTATGATGTGGGACAATTTTATTATATATATACATAGTATATTCATCACATCTACAAACTTTTAAGAGATCTCTAAGACATTATTTAAGAGATTAAAATTTTTTGGGTTGATACATAAAGTTTAAGGATGACTTCTATTTATAATCATAGGATTACCCACTTTATTATTTTTCCAATGTGGAACAATTCTACTATTTATATGTAATATTTTTAGCACATCTACATTATTTTCCAATGTGGGACAAATAATAGTTATGAATTTAATTTTTATTTAAAGAGTTTCTAAAAAGTTGAAAAGTTGATAATATTATTAGGAAAATAATTAATTTAAAAATTATATCAAAAGTTAAGAGTTTAACCATAACTTGGAAAGTATATGTATGAATATAATGTTGAAAAGTTGATAATATTATTAGGAAAATAATTAATTTAAAAAATATAATAAAAATCTAAGAGTTCAACCATAACTTGGAAAGTATATGTATGAATTTATTTTTTACTTTAAGAGTTCCTATAAAGGAGAAACCACTCACGTGCCTCGAAAAAAGCCTCTTATATATATATATATATCTATATATATATATAGATATATATCTATTATCTATCATATATTCTATATATTATATCTATATATATATATATATATATATATATAGGAATTGAATCACGTGAGGCACCCTTCTTAGGGTGAGGCAGCTGTACCCATCTCCACCGTCCAATTAAAAAGAAATTCAAGCACCAGATTGTGCCACGTTGCAATACATAAAACCTCAATTTAACTATATCAATGCTCATTCTTAAGTCTTCTTTTTATTTCCTCTTTCTCTCTGTTAGTGAGCTAAACTCTAAACCGCAACGAACTCAACAAGCAACAACATTCAACCACAAATCATAATCACCAAAATAATTAATCAATCAATCAAATTAAATCAAATCAAATCAAAAGAGTAACTTTAATTTTACCAGAAGCAACAAGTTCAAGTTCATCATCATCTTCAACATCAGTCTTCAATGGCTTCGGAGGAAGTATAACCTTGGAATTCGCACCGCCATCGCTAGATCTTCTCCATAAAATGAACGCAAACCCTAGAATTAACGCTAATGAAGTTGATAAGATGATTAACGATAGATTAGGATCGGATGATATAGTTACTCCCAACGTCGATTCAATTGATCGGATTAAATCGGCGGTGGAAGCCATTGATGAACTTAGCTCGAAGCTTTTAAGGTCGTTTCTTCTTCTTTAAGATTCGAAAATGGTGGACTGATGTAATATTATTACTGCTGTGTTTCTTCTTCTACTTCTTCTTCTTTTTATTTCCTAATTTCGATTCATCCTAAGTTGTCAAATAATTGTCATAAACTTCTTTAATTAGTTTATATAGTGAGTTTTTTTTTCCTGTTTTGCAATTTTTTCGCGATTTCTCATTTTATTTCTCCGACATTTCGACTTTGTACGCTTATTTCTAATCGTTTTAGTGTTTCGTTTCATTATTTTCGCTTTTTTATAATTTCCTATGTATTATTAGGTTAATTTTTGTGATTTCTATTCCTAAGGTTTATAGTGTTGCTGCTACTGATGATGATTCAAGTGTTAGTTATGCTACCTAATATTCTAACTGTCTAAAAGATAGCGGAAATATCTCGATTCGATGTTAGTTATGCTTCATTACAATCATCTTTGCCAATTATATGATGCGTGCATGTTCGCTTTTTGTGCATTTAAGACATGTCTATCAGAATATTATACTTGATTTTTGCACACTCGTCACATTGTCTCAGTCGCGTTTAATGTCTGCCTTCTTGTTCGTGTGTATCCGACACTTGATTTTGTCAAACTTAGACAATCTCTCTCGAACCTTCCAATAGTCTCACAAAGAAAGGTCATTAGCTGTAATGAAAAATGCTCAAGATCCATTTTTATTATATAAGCAATACATGTACATTTTAATGTGTATGTGAATCTTACAGCTTAGGTTAGTGAAACTTGGCTTGTTGTGCTGTGATTCTAAGACCCAAGTTTGTGAAATTCCTTTAAAATAGGCTTTTTATTTGTTAAATTAGGGCATCTGTTTGTGAATTCTACAGCTTAGGTTTGTGAAACTTGGCTTGTTGTATTCTACATCTTAGGTTTGTGAATTCTACACGTACATTTTATTATATAAGCAATACATGTACATTTTAATGTGTATGTGAATCTTACAGCTTAGGTTAGTGAAACTTGGCTTGTTGTGTTGTGATTCTAAGACCCAAGTTTGTGAAATTCCTTTAAAATAGGCTTTTTATTTGTTAAATTAGGGCATCTGTTTGTGAATTCTACAGCTTAGGTTTGTGAAACTTGGCTTGTTTGTGAATTCAGACCGAAGGTTGTGAAACTCCTTGAAAATAAGAAATTCTACCCCTTGTGATCCCATTCACCCTCGATAGGGGTTCACCCTCCCTTTTTTAGGGTTTAGTTTGTGAATCTTGGACTCTGTGGTGTGAGTATAAGACCTTAGTTTGTGAAACTGTTGTGAACATAGGAATTGACTTTGTGAAAGTAGGCCTTTATTTTGTGAATCCTGCGCCTAAGGTTTGTGAATCTTGGACTTTGTGGTGTGGGTCATGAACCTTACTTTGTGAAACTGCTGTGAATATAGGTACTGACTTTGTGAAAGTATGCCTCTATTTTGTGAATCCTGCGCCTAAGGTTTGTGAAACGTGGGCTTTATTTTGTGAAACTACATAAGATAGGTCCTATGCTCACAGCACAAAGTTTAAGATTCACACATTAACTCTTTACTAATACTTTAATGTATGTGTTTGTTATTTGTTAAATGTATAAATCAATTTGCACTATATTATCTATAAGCTCAAAAGGTAGAGCGTTGTGCTATTGTGCAAAGTGTGGGTTCGAATCCCACATAGATAAAAAATATATTTACAATTAACATAGAGTTTTGTAAATGCTACTGTATGTTCAAAGTTAACAATTCAATTTTTAGATTTACAAAATAAAGTCTTAGTTTCACAAAATCAGGTTAGAGATTCACAAAATCAAGTGCAAGTTTCACAAAATCAAGTACAAGCTCAATTAATTTGTGTAAATCAGAGAGAGACAAAGTAAAGTGTTTGGGGTTTTGTCTATTTTATTTTAAAGATAGTACTTGGTTCAAATGAAAAGAAATGGATGAACTCAAATTTTCAATCCAGTGAAAAAACTGAAAATCAACCCAGTGAATTTGGTGAGGCAGCCCGCCTCGCCAAAATTAACGGCCTCACCTGATTCAGCCTCTATATATATATATATATATATATATATATTGATGATTGGGTCAATATTAAATATATTGGTTTGATGTAAAATTTTATTGATAAGATTTTTACTTTAGTTAAGAGTTAAATTTAATTTAAATGAGATTACATATAAAATTACATACCTACACTTAAAATTTTGGCGCTAAAATGAAAACTTATCATTTTTTTTATTTTGCTTTTTCTTAATTATGGTGGCGTCCTATCGCTATCCTTTTGTTATAAAAAATTTAAGAGGTGGTAGAAATTTTTTTGACCCGTATTTTGACCTTAACCCGACCCGTAAAACCCACCCGGCCCTTTTGATCCTTAATTGCTAGTCCCTAGTACGTCCCTCCCTATTTTTATTAAGGTTTTTTTCTCACCTGTACCCTTCTATTATATTATTGACTTTTCTCACTTGTACCTGTTAGAATATGCAAACGGGTCAGGCCACACCCAAACGGAGGAGAGACGGTCCACTTTACAACACAAGGGAGGTTTCATCCTAAAATCAATTGGCAATAGGAGGAGTAGCCCCCTTGGTTATAAAGTGATAACATCTCTCTTTCTCCAACAATGTGGGACAACTCACATGTGAGTTTTTATATTCCAACACGCCCCTTCACATGTGAGGTCCCATCGAAACCCAGGGCGAAACCATGGGAGCGCACCGGTGTGGGAATTAACGAATCCTCTAAGAGGCCCTCCACCGGTGGCATATTTTGAGCCCAGTTTAAACTCGAAACCCAAGACGAAACCTTGGGCTCTGATACCATGTTAACAAAAGAAATGGATAAAGATCTATATTGTTATTCATGATTTACAGAAATGAGCTATGAGGCTTATATATACAAGTTGCCTATGACTAATATTGGTAATGAAAAATCAGTAGGTCTCCCTTGTGACGGGTCGGACCTTGCGACGAGTTTTTCCTCTAACAAAATGGGTAGAGGGAACATGTGGGGCACCCCCCATGTGCTTCCCCTTTTCCCTTAAATGGGTCATTTGTGAGGGAAAGTGGTACCCGTCGCAAGCTTGTGACGGATACTGTCCGTCACAAACAAGAATTTGTGATGAAAAATATACTAGCACTAATCTAGGTATATCCTACCAAAAATACAAATGATATTATTACAAGATAGTTATATTACGATTTGGGAATCATGAGTATGATATTGAGTATATCATTAATATTCTGACACCCCCCTTCAAGCTCAAGTTGGATGAGTATGACCCACTTTGAGCTTGGATAGTAATTCCAGGAAACGACCTGGGAGATGCGCCTTGGTAAAAATATCCGCCTTTTGTTCTTGAGAGGAAACCGAGACAAGAGTAAGATCATTGTCAAGAAGATGGTGGCGAATGAAGTGACAATCTACTTCAATGTGCTTGGTTCTCTCGTGAAAAACATCATTGTGTGCAATTTGAGTGGCGCTTCGATTGTCGCAGTGAAGTTTTGTTGGTAAATGTTGTGCAACCCCCATGTCTTTTAAAAGCCAAAGAAGCCAAATAAGCTTAGATGTCGTATCCGCAAGAGCACGATACTCTGCCTCAGTACTAGAGCGAGAGACAACATTTTGCTTCTTACTATGCCATGAAATAAGAGATTCTCCAAGAAAAAAACAATTTCCCGTAATAGATCGGCGATCGGTAGGATCTCCTGCCCAATCCGAATCTGAATATGCATGCAACTCAAGAGACGAGTTGAACGAAAACGAAAGACCATGAAACAAAGTACCTTTAACATAGCATAGAATACGTAGGACAGCTCCGTAGTGAGTGGTACGAGGCGATGACATGAACTGACTCACAATGTGAACCGCATATGCAATATCAGGACGTGTCACGGTAAGATATATAAGACTCCCCACTAATTGTCGATAAAGAGTACGGTCTTCCAGGAGTGTACCATCAGTGGGTGCAAATCTGATATTGGCTTCTATAGGGGTAGAGACGATCTTACTGCCATTTAACCCCGCTCTCGACAAGAGGTCACCCGCATACTTTGATTGGGTGAGAATATAACCTTTCTCATTTGACGACACTTCTAAGCCGAGAAAATAGCTAAGATGACCAAGATCCTTCATCTCAAAATGTAGACTTAAAAATGATTTCAAGTCATTTATACCTTCGTAATCGGATCCAGTAATAATCATATCATCTACATACAGCAACAAAAGAGTGCAGCCCTTGTCTGTGTGGCGAATAAACAGAGCATGATCATATGGACTGGAGGAGAAGCCAAGTTTCTGAATGACAGAGCTGAACTTGGCAAACCAAGCACGTGGAGCTTGTTTGAGCCCGTATAGTGCACGACGAAGACGACACACTTTTCCAGGAGTATGAGAGTAGCCTGGTGGCGGTCTCATGTATACTTCCTCATTTAGTTCCCCATTAAGAAAAGCATTTTTCACGTCCATTTGGAAAAGTTTTTATTTACTATTAGCAGCAACAACAAGTAAGGTTCGGACAGAGGTGAGCCGAGCAACGGGAGCAAAAGTTTCTTCATAATCAATTCCGTATTCTTGGCTACATCCTTGTGCGACTAAACGAGCCTTATATCTTTCAATTGAGCCATCTGACCGAGTTTTAATTTTATATATCCACTTGCAACCCACAAGAGACTTACCGTCTGGGAAATCAACAAGATCCCATGTATTAGCTTTTTGTAAAGCACTTAGCTCTTCAGCCATTGCTTGTTGCCAGAGAGAATTGGTGTTAGCTTCACGAAAACTTGTAGGTTCATAAAGAGATGCAATAGCAGCATAACAATGATATTGGTTAAGATGAGAAGGAAGTTTACTTACTCTGCCACTAGAAGTGCTTGTTCCCTTAATCTATGAAGGATTAGTATCTCGGCCAAAAGGTATGTTTGTCTCTGTGTTGGTAGAGGCCTCTTCTTCGATGACAGTAGAAGATTCTACGGTATTAACAGCAGTCTCCTCACTTGCGTAATCTGATCTCACATGAGGCTCACTTGAGGGTGAGAGTACTATAGCTGTATCAGAGTCGGGAAAAAGATCAGCTTGAGTATCTGTGAAAAATGGAGTAACTTCTTGTGTTACCTGGAAACTTGATAAGGAATTGAATATTTTATGCTCCCAAAACACCACATGACGAGAAATTCTAATCCGACGTGATCAAATAGGATCCCAACACCTGTAACCTTTATGTTCAGTACCATAGCCAAGAAAACAGCATAAACGAGCTCGCGGTTCCAATTTTGTATGCTAATGTGGATGCAGAAGAACAAAGCAAACACATCCAAATACTCGAAGAAAATTATAGTCTGGCTGTTTGTTGAACAAGCGTTCATATGGAGACTTATTCTTAATAATCGGAGAAGAAATATGGTTGATGGTAAATACGACAGCAAGAGCTGCTTCTCCCTAAAAAAATTCTGGACAAGACGCGGAAATCAGAGATGCGCGGACAAGATCAAGAATATGTCAAAGCTTTCTCTCAGCTCGGCCATTTTGTTGTGAAGTGCCAGGACACGAATACTGATGTTGTGTACCATTGCTAGCTAGGAACTTTAACATAGTGTGCTCTCTATATTCCATAGCATTATCTGTGCGCAAGATTTTTATTTTGCTAGAAAATTGTGTTTGAACCATAGTAGCAAAATCACAATATATTTGAGGCAATTCTGACCTTCGTTTAAGAACATAAATCCATGTATATCGAGAGTAATCATCAACAAATATTATAAAATACCGAGATAAAGAAACCTCAATTGTACCCCTGTAGTCTATTAGTTATTAGTTAGTCCCAACGGTAACCAGTTCTGTCTAAAACGTCAATTATTCTGTTAATTGGTGACATGGCTCATTAAATCATATGATTAGGCTACTGATTGTGCATCTCTCATCTACTTTTCTTCTCCATATCATAATCATAATCATAATCAGAACTCAAAACTCCTTCTTTATCCCTTAAAATTTTTCATTACTCTGGTTTCTTGCTTCTTTATTTCATCTACATTCTGTTGGATTTATGATCCAAAATATTAGTCAATTGTTTGTTCCTATTATTAAGTTAATTAGTGGTTAATGAATCCCTAATAATTAGTGTAGTTGGCTAATTGAGTGTTGTAGACTGGTAGTAGTGATTCGTGGAAAACGTGGGTTGTTATCCCACTAGTTTAGGAGTTCATGTGTTAGTTTGTATGCCTATTTAAAGGCTTAGCATTTGTATTATTAATTGAGCAAGTTTATAATAAGAAACTTCTCCCTTTTCTCATATTTATATTCTCCCTTAGAAATTCTACACATTCAAGACATCCTCCATTTACATGTAAGTCTCTAACCTAATTTGTTTGTTAATGTAAATCTTTACTTTAATTTTTTTCTGATTGCCCTAGTTTTTTTAATGGGTATTGCTCAGAAATTTTTATACTGGATGGTTAATTTTTCACAAGTTATTAATAATTACTCTCTCCGTCCGTAAAGGGTATTATAATCAAAGCTAAATAAATGATTTGGACGGTGAGAGTATATGGATTATTGATACTTTAGTCTACGGTTTTCATTTTATGAATTTTCCTTTATTTATAAAATTGGATAATTTATTTATTGAATTTGATGTTTTGATATTTTAGGCTGTGTTAGGGTTGGATATTGGACTGTTTGCGTCTGATTTTTTTTGAGTTGAGTTTATTATACGTCAATGCTACTCCAATTCCGACAAATCTAAATTGATCAAATTATCATTCTCATTAACAATCTCGAACGAATATACATTAATAAGTTTACCCACCACTCCACCAGCTTTGTCCCCGTAAATAGTTCATTAATCAATATATAGTATATATGTACGGAAAATATGATAATAAGAAAGTTGCACAGCAGATTACTGAGATACAAATAACTACGTACGATTAAATAATTTTTATTATAATATAGTTTTAATCAGTAACAATATCGTTAAGACTATAAAAAACCCTATAATAATATGCTTAGTATTAAATCTCTCTAAAAGGCAATAAATAAAGTAAATAAATCTATAATTATTAACTAAGTTAATTAAGTTAATTAACTCGACGGTGATGGTGAAACAGCAGAACAATGATGGCTAATGACGCCTTCCAAAAGTGGTAATGGATGTTTAACAAGAGGTTGACAAGTATCTTCGATCTTCTCAAGAGCACCGCAACACTGTGCACTAAATTTAATCTCACGGTTCATCAAATAATGGTGAAAATCGCGTAAACAAGCTCCCATCTTTCTGTCATGATGGACCGCCATGAAGCATTCCTTCTGTTCTTTGCTAGCCATATGGTGTGGTTGGTATGGGAATTTCACATCTACGTCGTAATCGCCGATATCTCCAGAGTCGGTGCTTGGAGTGTCTGGGGAGGATGGGGGTTGCGCGGCGTAAGGGAAGGGGAACCCGGGTAGGTGTACGTGTGGGAGTAGGTGTGGATGTAGGTGTGGGTGAGGGTGCAGGTGCGGGAATAGGTGGTGATGTTCATGTGGGAAGAACCGTGGTGGGATAAATATGGCTTCGGGTTCAGAATCGCCGATATTTCCAGAATCGGTGCTTGGGGTGTCTGGGGAGGATGGGGGTTGCGCGGTGTAAGGGAAGGGGAACCCGGGTAGGTACGGGTAGTGTGGGTGTAGGTGTGGATGCAGGTGTGGGTGTGGGTGCGGGTGTGGGAATAGGTGATGATGTTCATGTGGGAAGAGCCATGGTGGGATAAATATGTCTTCGAGTTGAGAGTCGGATTTGGGTTGTTGTTCTTGGGCATGGGCGATAATGCCCAAGGACAATACTAGGAAACTGATTGCAAAAGCCTTCATTGTTTTTTTCGGATTTGTTCGTGTATTCAGAGAGAAAGAGAAACAATTGAGATCAGAGGTGTGAGTTGTGAGATTTATCAAGGGTTTTGAAGGGGTTTATATAGTGTTTGTAACATGTGTTTTATATCATGTCAAATACTTGTTGACATCAATACATGATTCACGATTATTAGTACAATAATATTATAATAGGAATAATAATAATAGCTAGGTGATGATCACTGATATGACTAGAGTTTGAATAAGATTGTAAGATGTAAATACGAATACAAAACTAAGAAGCAAGGCTTTGATATTTGATATGTATATTATCCCTTTTAATTAGAGTTCGAAGATGAGTCGAAAATTTGATCGTAATTATATTTGGATAAGTAATCGGACAAAGATGTTTAAAGAGTTTAATTAAAGCTAGAAGAGTATGCATGCATTTACGGAGTATAATAATAATCAAATGCCAACTTTGGTTTAAATTAATAGTATGGTTGCCGGTAGGACGCTAGAAATTCAATGTTACTACATTGTGTGTGTATGAGTGTGGCGGTGGCGGTGGCGGTGGCGTTGTCGGTGTCGGGTATTGGGACCGATTCAAGACACTTAAAAAATAATATGACATTTGAACATTTATTTTAAGAATTCTATAAAAGAATAAGATTGCAAATTCAAATAAAAAAATATTAATCATTTAAAAAACAACCCGTAATATCGCAGCTTACAAAACCGCTGAAATTATATATGTCATTAAAATGGTCAATATATAAAGCTTCCTTGGTATTACAAAAACCAGTTATTAAATGCAAGCAATAATAAGTATCTGCAATTCACTAATGAAGTAAACATTTGTTCGAGCCATTTTTTCTTTTTTTTTTTTGTATTTTCGGTTTCGGTTTTGTGAGCTGCGATATTACGGGAAGTGAAATAAAGAGAAGGATGGTTGTCTTGTCAAGGAGGAAGATTGCTTAATTATAGCATTCGGTAGTCCATATCGACACCCTTTAAATTTTAGTAGAAAAACAATTGTGCTTTAGTTGTGATGACGACGACCCATTTTTTGTAATTATATATGTTAGATGTGCTCCATTTTTGTAATTTTTTTGATTCAAACTTCATGAAAAAAATATCTAAATAATAATACGTACGTGAAACTCTAGTTTAGTACTTATGCACGTTTGGTACATTTCCCCTTACGCTACATGCATGCACCGCTGCACCCGCCATTAGTTACGTTCAAAAATCGTTTCAAACTTAGCATTTTACGACATGAGCATGTCTCAAGGGTCGATTATTTTCATGGACATAAATAAGTTTCTATGCTTAATATAAATGTTGAAATGTCATGCGATTTGTGTCAATAATTAGATTACGATTTACGAGTACGTAATGTAACCTAGAATTCCTAATTTCGTACCCTATTATATTGAATCATACTCCCTATTATATTACATGCATATTACATGCGAATGCTTATTGTTAACCAAATTTATAAATTGAATCATACTCCCTATTATATTACATGCATATTCTACATCTATTAAACTTCTTTATAACATCTTCTTTGTTTCTTATCAATTATCATATGCGATTGCTTACGAACTGTTTGCATCTGATTTTTCTTGAGTTGAGTCAATTATGCGTAAATGCTACTCCAATTTCGTCAAATCTAATTAAATTGATCAAATTATCATCCTCATTAACAATCTCAAACGAATATACATTAATAAGTTTACCCATAGCTGTTAATCCATTAATCAATACTCGTTCTGTCCCAGTGAATATATAGTCCATTAATCAATATATATATACGAAAATATGATAGTAAGAAAGTTGCACACCAAATTACTGAGATACAAATAACTACGTACGATTAAATAGTTATAATATAGCTTTAATTAGTAACAATATCAATAATAAGACAAAAAAAAACTATAATAACATGCTTCATGCATGCACAACTTTATATTATTCCATCTAAACTAGATACGAGTATATATATATGTCTATCCTACTCATTATTATCCTAACTAGTCCTAATATTCAATCTCTCTAAAAGGCAATAAATTTGTAATACTGTAAATAAATCTATATATACTAATATATAATAATTAACTAAGTTAATTAACTCGAGGGTGATGGTGCAACAGCAGAACAATGATGGCTAATAACACCCTCCAAAAGTGGTAATGGGTGTTTAACAAGAGGTTGACAAGTATCTTCGATCTTCTCAAGAGCACCGCAACACTGTGCGCTAAATTTAATCTCACGGTTCATCAAATAATGGTGAAAATCGCGTAAACAAGCTCCCATCTTTCTGTCGTGGACTGCCATGAAGCATTCCTTCTGTTCTTTGCTAGCCATATGGTGTGGGTGGTATGGGAATTTCACATCTACGTCGTAATCGCCAATATCTCCAGAGTCGGTGTTAGGGGTGTCTGGGGAGGTTGGGGGTTGAGCGGCGTAAGGGAAGGGGAACCCGGGTAAGTGTACGTGTGGGAGTAGGTGTGGGTGTAAGTGTGGGTGTGGGTGCAGGTGTGGGTGCGGGAATAGGTGATGATGTTCATGTGGGAAGAGCCATGCTGGGATAAATACGTCTTCAGGTTCAGAATCGTCGATATTTCCAGAATCGGTGCTTGGGGTGTCTGGGGAGGTTGGGGGTTGTGCGGTGTAAGGGAAGGGGAACCAGGGTAGGTATGGGTAGTGTGGGTGTAAGTGTGGATGTAAGTGCGGGTGCAGGTGCGGGTGTGGGAATAGGTGATGATGTTCATGTGGGAAGAATCGTGGTGGGATAAATATGTCTTCGGGTTCAGTGTCGGATTTGGGTTGTTGTTCTTGGGCATGGGCGATAATGCCCAAGGACAATACTAGGAAAGTGAATGCAAAAGCCTTCATTATTTTTCGGATTTGTTTGTATCTTCAGACGGAGGGAGAATAATTGAGAAGTTTGAATTGTGAAATTTATGATGGGTTCTGAAGGGGTTTATATAGTGTTTGTAATATGTGTTTTATATCATGTCAAATAAGGAGTACTTGTTGACATCCACACATGATTAACGAATATATATATTATTAATTAGTAATAATAATATTAAATTAGTGATAGGCGATGACTAGAGTTTGACGTCTATACAAACATACAAAACTAGGAAAGCAAGGCATATATTTTAAATTAGAGTTCGAACGTGAATCGAGTATGCGATGTTTAAAGAGTTTAATTAGACGTAGAAGATGCATTGCATGCATGCATGCATGCATTGTAATTATCAAATGCCGACTTTGGTTCAAATTCTAAATTACTACATTGTGTATGTTTGTACGAGTGTGCATGACGGTGTTGGGTATTATGACCAATTCACGACACTTAAGATTAGTATGACTGTATGACATTTAGACATTTATGTTAAAATATAATAATTAAAAGAATGTTTTTTTTTTAATATGGCCCTTAAGGGCATACGTTAGTTAGTAATTATAAAAAAATTCGTAAGAATACATTGCTAAATATGGTAAAAATTTGTTGACAATTCAATTTTTAAGATGATACGAAGTATATTCTTATGAATTTTTCTATGATAAATTTAGGTTCCTGATTTTCGCAATACATATTTTACTCATCTTAGTACACAATTGACAATTATACCCTCTCATTTCCCATTTGCATTTTTCCTCTCTAATCTCTCTCTAATATTTTTCTCTCTAATTTCTCTCTATTATTTTCTTTTAATTCCCCATCGCATTTTTCCTCTCCGGCGAGTTAGAAGTTTCGACGGCCTGTTGCCGGCATAGGGGGTGGTCGACGGTGGGGGGGGGGGGGTCGGTTTGAAGGTCGACGCCACAGCCGTGGTCGACGCACAGCCGTGGTCGTCGCCGGAGGGCGGGTCGCGTAGGAGGGGAGTCGGGTAGGAGGAGGTCGCGCCGGAGGGGGGTGGTCGTGCAGGAGGGGGGTGGTCGGGCAGGAAGGGGTCACGCCGGAGGGTAGCAGTTGTACGGTGGTGACCGGCATTTGGTGTGGTGTTGTGTTGTACTAGGAATTGTACTACATAATTGTACTAAATTGAGTATATTATTATTATTTTTAGACATTAGCTTTTACTAGTATGCGTACTACATTGACTCATTGAGTATTTTTAGTATTTTTAGACAGTAGGTTAATAGTACGTAATTAAGTCGACTTACTTCAATTAGTAGTATTGCAAAATTTTATTACTGTGTAGTACATTAGTATCATAACAGTACATTAGTATCATAACGTAACCTAATGATTAAAATACGCGAAAAGTATCATAACATAATGATTAAAATACGTACTATAAAAGAAAAATAAACGAATTGGAATACTGTATAACGACAAAAATAATCAATCTTGTATTTGGAATACAGTAAATTGACAAAAATACTCAATCTTGTACTAAACGAATGAATTGCAAATACAGTACATACCAATTAAACAAATGAAATTGAATACAGTACATTCTACAAAACAAATGAAATTGAATACAGTACATTATACTAAACAAATGCAATTGAATCCAGTACATTATACTAAAGCTTCCTGATACAGTACATTGTACCCAACCTTGTAGTATCACCGGACCCGCCACAACGACGTACGCCTACCCCAACTCCGCCCGCCTGCCCCCCGCCCCAACGCCCCCCCGGTCCAACGTCGCGTGATGCCCCAACGCTGGCCTCCCTACGCCGTCGCCTCTGTGACGCCACCCCTACCATGTCGTCGACAACCCTAAGTCGGCGCCTCTGCTACCCCCCTGTATACCCACGTATACTATTACGCCGACAACCCTACGCCGGCAACTACTATGACGACAATAAAGAAACTTAAATAAAAATACCCTAATTAAAATTCCGTTACATAAAACCCTAATTAAAAAAAAGCAATAAAGAGATTAAAATATAAGAACTTGCAAATTTTATTAATATAGATTAACGTATTAAATACCTGTTCGTTAATTGAATATTTGTCCATACTTTTGAATTTTTTTTAATGGAATTTGAGGAGGGTTAATGGGTAGAGAGAAGGTAGAGAGGATGTTTGATGTGTTTTTTTTTTGTGAAAGGATAACAAATGAAAAATATGGTGTAAAAAGTACTAAAATGAGTAAAAACGTACTACGAAAATAAACTCCGTAAATTTATTAACGTAACCCTAAATTCAAAAAAGGGAAAAAAAACTATAAATTAATTAACATTAAACAACCACTATATATGGAGTACGTGTAAGACAATTAATTTACAATTAGTATAGAAGCCGTGCAGAGCACGATATATATGCATATCTAGAATTTACATTTCATTATACGGAGTATTATTTATATATTTTAGATTGACTACCCATCATGTTATTTTTACATTTATCCTTGTATTTTTGATTTGAGAAATAATTAAAAACTATGAAATTAATCAAAGTAATAATGTTATGAAAAATCTATATATTACTTAATACGTATTGGTTTTGGCACGAAGCGAATGATATCTTTTTATAGTTTTTCTCAATTTATCTTCAAGAAAATATATATGTCTTTGACATTAATTAATGAAATTAATGATCATTAAATTAGAGGTGATCATTAGCGGGTTTGGGCCGGACATGAATGAGCCTACGCTTGAAAATATTGTCTATTATGCCTAATTTTACTACCCATAACCATTATTGCGGGCCTAGTTTGATTGTCCAAGCCCGCTCATCAAAGAAGGCGGGCCTACCCGTGGGCTCATGAGCTCAAAGTTTAAACAAAAAAACCGTTGTTAACTTAAATAAAACTACTTACCACCAAGAATAAAGTAGGTTTATGGACATATTTGTTTTGGGTTGGACTTTTTTGCCTAATTTACGCAAAAATAATTTTATTAGTTTATAGTGATACAAATTATTAATGTAATTAAGGTTGTCATGTACTTAAAAATAGGAAAGTATATATTTTAGGTCGCCTACCGGTCGTCGGCCCATAAACATTAATTTCTCTTAGTCCATACCCGCCTATTAGTTTTAGCGGACCTATTTTTGTTGTCTGTTACCCATTATTTTAATATTTTTTATGACCAAACCCGCTTCAACAACGGGCCAAGTGGGAAGGGCTAGAACGGGTCATCCCGCACTTGATCGGCTCTATTTATTTTAATATTTTTGTTGTCTGTTTAATCTAATGCTCCCCTTCGGCCCAAAAAAAAAGCGAAGGTAGTTTAAGATGATGACGTCCAGATGATATCGGTGATGAAGGCCGCACTACGAAAGCTAGTAAAGAAATTTCGAAATCTCCGAGCGGATGAGATTTCGAAATTTTTAGTTAAACTTTTCGAAAAACTTTCGGGTGCACCTTAAGTATTATCTTTAGTCATTCGCTTCCCTAAGTCCAAATAGTCGTCAACCTATTTTAATCAAATAATCATTCTCTTTGACAATCTCAAACGAATATATATACATTTAATAAGTTTGAAGGGTGTAGATAAGTTTACTTCAGAGTAAAGCTAGTAAACTCCTCTCTAGACATAGAAAAACTCCTACGTGTGATACCATTTAGGAAAAAAATTATTACCACTTTATGAATTTGTAAAACGTGATTGATTCACATGTTTATGAATTCATAATGTAACGAACACGAGGTATTGCCGTATTGGGGTACCATGTTAAAAATAACCCTAATAAAAAATTTGCATAAGAAATTACTGAGATACAAATAACTACTCCGTACTACTTACGAGTCAATAATTATGATAATATAGTTTAATTAGTAACAATATTGATACCACCGGGTGGCGCTGAGATTCGGTACCACCGGATGGCGCCCTATCGCCATCCTTTGTAATTTGTAGGGTTAATTAATTCTAGAAGCAGTTTAATAATTTACCTAATGACGTTAAAAGGTGTCAAAAAAGAAGAAGAAGGGTGAATCATAAGCTCTATATTCTATTAAAGCGTGAATCGTAAAGCGTCATAAATACAAGCAATTTGTAGCATGTCCCGGTAAATAATTCATTAATCGATATATAGTATATATGTACGGAAAATAAGATAATAAGAAAGTTGCACAGCAGATTACTGAGATACAAATAACTACGTACGATTAGATAGTTTTTATTATAATATACGGAGTAGTTTATATTAATGACAATATCAATAAGACTAAAAAAAACTATAATTACATGCTTAGTATTAAATCTCTCTAAAAGGCAATAAATACTGTAAATAAATCTATATATACTAGATATATAATTATTAACTAAGTTAACTAACATAATTAACTAAGTTAATTAATTAAATTAACTCGACGGCGATGGTGCAACAGCAGAACAATGATTGCTAATGACGCCTTCCAAAAGTGGTAATGGATGTTTAACAAGAGGTTGACAAGCATCTTCGATCTTCTCAAGAGAACCGCAACACTGTGCACTAAATTTAATCTCACGTTTCATCAAATAATGGTGAAAATCGCGTAAACAAGCTCCCATCTTTTTGTCGTGGACCGCCATGAAGCATTCCTTCTGTTCTTTGCTAGCCATATGGCGTGGGTGATATGGGAATTTCACATCTACGTCGTAATCACCGATGTTTCCAGAGTCGGTGTTTGGAGTGTCTGGGGAGGATGGGGGTTGCGCGGTGTAAGGGAAGGGGAACCCGGGTAGGTATGGGTAGTGTGGATGTAGGTGTGGGTGTGGGTGTGGGTGCGGGTGTGGGAATAGGCGATGATGTTCATGTGGGAAGAGCCATGGTGGGATAAATATGGCTTCAGGTTCAAAATCGTCGATATTTCCAGAATCGGTGCTTGGGGTGTCTGGGGAGGTTGGGGGTTGTGCGGTGTAAGGGAAGGGGAACCGGGGTAGGTATGGGTAGTGTGGGTGTAAGTGTGGATGTAAGTGCGGGTGCAGGTGCGGGTGTGGAAATAGGTGATGATGTTCATGTGGGAAGAATCGTGGTGGGATAAATATGTCTTCGGGTTCAGTGTCGGATTTGGGTTGTTGTTCTTGGGCATGGGCGATAATGCCCAAGGACAATATTAGGAAAGTGAATGCAAAAGCCTTCATTGTTTTTTCGGATTTGTTTGTATCTTCAGACGGAGGGAGAATAATTGAGAGGTTTGAATTGTGAAATTTATGATGGGTTTTGAAGGGGTTTATATAGTGTTTGTAACATGTGTTTTATATCATGTCAAATAAGGAGGACTTGTTGACATCCACACATGATTAACGAATATATATATTAGTAATTAGTAATAATAATATTAAATTAGTGATAGGCGATGACTAGAGTTTGACGTCTATACAAACATACAAAACTAGGAAAGCAAGGCATATATTTTAAATTAGAGTTCGAACGTAAATCGAGTATGTGATGTTTAAAGAGTTTAATTAGACGTAGAAGATGCATTGCATGCATGCATGCATTGTAATTATCAAATGCCGACTTTGGTTCAAATTCTAAATTACTACATTGTGTATGTTTGTACGAGTGTGCATGGTGGTGGTGTGTATTAGGACCAATTCACGACACTTATGATTAGTATGAGATTTAGACATTTATTTTAAAATAGTAATAAATAAAAGAATGTTTTTTTTTAAATATGAGAAAATAAGCGGAGCCAGAATTGAAATACACATAGGGCTATATTTAAAAAATTATAATATGATTAAAAAAAAATTAGTTCAAATTGTTATGTAGCCAATATTTGTAATTTCGGGGGTAAAAATGATACTCTCTTCAGTCTGATCTATTGGTAATATATTTTTTTATGGTTGTTCGACGCAACACTTTGACCGTATTTTTGTATTTAGAAATGAACTTTTTACCCTTTAAATATAATTTTACAAGACTTTTCCTAACAAATCTAAACAAATTGGTTTCCTTATTCAAAATTTTCTACGTTTTTCAACAGTTTTGGTCTAAAAAATTTGAGTTTAGCCTCCAAAAGGTAAATGTTACAAATGGATTATCGAGAGTACTCTCTATTGAAACAATAAAAAACAATATTTCTGTAATTATATGTAGGGTATTTCAAGAATTTTCCACTAAAGTTCGTCAAAAAAAGAATTTTTCACTAAAGGTCGTTTTAAGTTTTTAACTACATATTTATGTTGTCAAAATTGAAATTGTCACAAGTATTAAATGCGAACTTACTTGATAGCATTTAAGGTTCATTAAACTTACAAAAATGTCCAAAAAATGATAGGCAAAATGCTTGAACGCACAACCTCCATTTGATATCACCAACTTATATGATAACTAACAACCAACTTTGCCATGTTCCTACAATGTTTATGTTGGAAAGTAAAATCTATTTGACACAAAATCATGTACGGCTATAGCCCATATAGCCTTCTACTTCCCTCCGCCCCTGGCCATAAGGACATACGTTAGTAAGTAATTATAAAAAGATTCGTACGAATACATTGCTAAATATGGTAAAAAATTGTTAACAATTCAATTTTTAAGATGATACGAAGTATATTCTTATGAATTTTTCTATGATAAATTTAATAACGTAACACTAAATTCAAAAAAGAAATAAACAACAATAAATTAATTAACTTTAAGCAACCACTAAGGAGTACGTATAAGACAATTAATTTACAAGCAATTAGTTAGAAGCCGTGCAAAGCACGATATATATGTATATGTAGAATTTACATTTCAATATACGAAGTATTATTTATATGTTTTAGATTGACTACCCATTATGTTATTTTTACATTTATCCTTGTATTTTTTATTTGAGAAAATAATTAAAAACTATGAAATTAATCAAACTAATAACGTTATGAAAAATGTATATATTACTGAAAATACGTATTGTTTTTGGCACAAAGCGAATGATATCCTTTTATAGTTTTTCTCAATTTATCTTCAAGAAAATATTTGTCTTTGTCATTAATGAAATTAATGATTTGCCAATTTACGTATAATTTTTGTCATTGGTTTTTTATTTATTTTAAATTAGGTGATCATTAGCGGGTTTGGGCCGGACATGAATGAGCCTACGCTTGAAAATATTGTCTAGTAGGCCTAATTTTGCTACTCATAACCATTATTGCGGGCCTAATTTGATTGCCCAAGCCCGCCCATCAAAGAAGGCGGGCCTACTCGTGGGCTCGTGAGCTCAAAGTTTAAACAAAAAAACGGTAGTTAACTTAAATAAAACTACTTACCACCAAGAATAAAGTAGGTTTATGGATTTTTTTGCCTAATTTACGCAAAAATAATTAATTATTTTCACATTATTAATGTTATTAAAGTTGTCATGTAGACAAAAACAGGAAAGTATATATTTTAGCGAGCCTATCGGGCCGGTCCATGAACATTTCTCTTAGTCCATACCCGCCTATTAGTTTTAGCGGACCTATTTTTGTTGTCTGTTACCCATTATTTTAATACTCCCTCTGTTCCGGTCATTTGTTTACCTTTGCTTTTGACACAATTATCAAGGAAATGGTAGGGAACCATTTGTAGTGGTACTTGGTGAATGACAGACAGGTGGACCATAGTCTCACTGGTGATCAAATTACTCATGGACTATCATCCTAATATCGAAAGGTAAACAAATGTATGAGATACCCTAAAATGGAAATGATAAACAAATGACCGGGACGAGGGAATATTTTTTATGACCAAACCCGCTTCAACAGCGGGCCAAATAGGTCAGCCCGCACTTGATCAACTCTATTTTAAATGTTAAGGAGTACCTTATTAATATTATTATGGTAAAAATATATTTTCAAGGGATTTGTTTATTTTCAGAAACGAGGTGTTGGATATTAACGGTAGGAAAAGTGGTGGCAATGTATCCTAAAGCGGAGGTGTTTAATCTAATGCTCCCCTTCGGCCAAAAAAAAAAAGCGGAGGTAGTTTAAGATGTTGACGTCCAGATGATATCGGTGATGAAGATCGCACTACGAAAACTAGTAAAGAAATTTCGAGATCTCCAAGCAGATGAGATTTCGAAATTTTTAGTTAAGTTTTCAAAAAAAATCGGCACCTTTATTATATCATTAGTCATTCGTTTACCTAAGTCCAAATTCTGGCTCCGCCACTGATAATAGTCTAATACATATGTTATTCGCTCGAATCGCTAAGTAGCCGTGAATCTATTTAATCAAATAATCATTCTCATTGACAATCTCGAACGAATATATATACATTAATAAGTTTGAAGGGTGTAGAAAAGTTTACTTCAGAGTAAAGCTAGTATGCTCCTCTTGACGTAGAAAAACTTCTACGTGAAACCATTTACTACTTTTTCCAAATTGATGTCTTTATATTAAGATTTTTGATTTAGGAAAAAATATTGTCACCTTATGAACTTGTAAAACATGATTGACTATATCTCGTGTTTATAAATTCATAATGTAACGAACACGAGGTATTGGCGTATTAGGGTACCATGTTAAAATATCCCTGATAAGAAAGTTGCATAGGAGATACAAATAACTACTACTGACGAGTAAATAATTATGATAATATAGTTTAATTAGTAACAATATTGATATAAAGACTAAAAAAACTATAATAATATGCTTCATGCAAGCCCAACTTTCTTATCCTAACATAATTTAACGAACAATCAGTAATACTAATATTATGGAGTAACTATTAAATCTCTATAAAACTATTGTAATAAGTTAATAACTATATAATACGTATTAACTCGATGGCGATGGAACTGGAGCAGCGGCAGAACAATGGTGGCTAATGATGCCCTCCAAAAGCGGTAATGGATGTTTAACAAGAGGTTGACAAGCATCTTCAATCTTCTCAAGAGCACCACAACAGTTTGCACTAAGCTTAATCTTACGGTTCATCAAATAATGGTGAAAATCGCGTAAACAAGCTCCCATCTTTTTGTCGTGGACCGCCATGAAGCATTCCTTCTGTTCTTTGCTAGCAATATGGTGTGGGCGATATGGGAATTTCACATCTACGTCAAAGTCGCCGATATTTCCAGAGTCGGTGTTAGGGGTGTCTGGGGAGGTTGGGGGTTGAGCGACGTAAGGGAAGGGGAACCCGGGTAGGTGTACGTGTGGGAGTAGGTGTGGATGAAGGTGGGGGTGTGGGTGCGGATGCAGGTGCGGGAATAGATGGTGATGTTCATGTGGGAAGAACCATGGTGGGATATATATGTCTTCGGGTTCATAATCGCCCATATTTCCAGAATCGCCGGTACTTGGGGTGTCTGGGGAGGTTGGGGGTTGAGCGGTGTAAGGGAAGGGGAACCCGGGTAGGTATGGGTAGTGTGGGCGTACGTGTGGATGTAAGTGCGGGTGTGGGTGCAGGTGCGGGTTTGGGAATAGGTGATGATGTTCATGTGGGAAGAATCGTGGTGGGATAAATATGTCTTCGGGTTCAGTGTCGGATTTGGGTTGTTCTTGGGCATGGGTGATAATGCCCAAGGACAATACTAGGAAAGTGATTGCAAAAACCTTCATTGTTTTCGGATTTATTTGCGTATTCAGAGAGATGGAGAAATAATTGAGAGGTTTGAATTGTGAGATTTATGAAAGGTTTTGAAGGGGTTTATATAGTGTTTGTAACATGTGTTTAATATCAACTCAAGTCTCTAATAATAATAATAATAATAATAATTTAATACGGAGTATAATATTGATAATAAAGGATGATTATGGCTAGAGTTTGATTAAGATTGTAAGATGCACATATAATAAAAGAAAGACAAAAGCGGGGAAGTAATTAATAGGTATTTTTAATTAGAATTTGAAGGTTAGTTTGATTAAGATATGTTTAAAGAGTTTAATTAAAGGTAGAAGAGTATGCATGTACAGAGTATAATAATATAATAATGATCAAATGCCGACTTTGGTTCAAATTATAGTATAGGTATTAGGACCAATTCAAGACACTTAAAAAAAAAATATGACATTTGGACATTTATTTTTGAAAAAATTAGTAAAAGAATAGAATCCTAAACTCAAAAAATAAAAAACCCACAATAAATAACTTAATCAACATTAAACAACCATTACGGAGTACAATTAATTTACAACTAGCATAGACGCCGTATATTGCACAATATATATCAAATTTACATTTCATTATAAATATGAAGTATTATTTATATAGAGTATATGTTTTAGATTGACTACCCATTATTATGTATTTACATTATTTATCCTTGAACTTTGATTTGAGAAAATAATTAAAGAACTACCAAATTAATCAGTTTTTCCCGACCAAGGTTAATAGAAACGTTACCATTTCGGTTTCCAGAAGTTGTGCATCAATAACCACAATTATGAAATAAAATTAAAAGAAAGCAAGAATAATAATGTCATGAAACATGTATATTATTGCAAATAGGTACCGTATTATTTTTGGCACGAAGTAAATGGTATTATTTTAGGGTTTTCACAAATTATTATCTTTAAGAAAATATATGTCTTTATCATTAATGAAATAACTAGAGAAGTGAGACATGACTATGTATAATTAATGAAATTAATGATATGTCAATTTATGTATAATTTGTCATTGATTTTCTTAAATGTTATTTAAGTCAAAATGTATTTTGCAGGAAAAATAATTTTTTACTCTCTTAATATAAAGGGGATTCAAATAACTAAAGAAGTGAGACATGACTACGTGAGTATAGGAAGTAAGATTAATGAAAGGAATGCCGAAACGAGGAGTTGGACGATAATGGTAGGATAAGTGGTGGCAATGTATCCTAAAGCGGAGGTAGTTGAAGAAGTTTCAGTGATACCGGCGGCACTACGAATGCTAGTAAAGATATTGCGAGTATTAGTTTAAGGGAAATGAGATTATCTAATTCACAAAGTTTCAATCGCTCACTAACTTTTTTAGACGAGTCAACGTTAACTCCACTTGACGAGCCATCTCGCTTCGTCAGTTCGTCTTAATATCACCCTTGGTCGATGGTAGCACTTACTTAAGTTACAACTACTGAGTTCAATATCAAGTTTGTTTATTTGAATAACTATAGGTTTGAATTATTATCAAAATCATTCGTGTGTTTTGGTTATCTACTCACTACTAGCCTTAGATCAGATAGTATTAAGTCCTACTAGTACATCAACTTTTTAGGTTTATTTAATTGGGTCGGACTTTGGCCTGTCTGGGGTCGATATATATGTTTGCGTAGTAATCGAGTCTAAAATATCTACAAAAAGTTCTCAACGTAACTTATTTTGAGATAAACAGTAGTACGTACGTGAAACTTTAGTTAATTGGCATGCACGTTTGGTACGTTTTCCCTTTACACTACATGCATGCACTGCAATATTTACGATTATGAATACCTAATGTATCCTAAAATTCCTAATACCTTAGCAATTGTACGTTAACCATATATTTTAATTTGAATCATACTCCTTGTTAAATTATATGCATCTTCTACCTCTACAAAACCTCTTTAAAACATCGTCTCCTTTGTTTCTTATTAATTATAACCCGTGAATGCTTTCGAAATTGATCAATATTATACTCAAAACCTATGAGCTCTAATTTAAAACACTAGCCTATCTCGATTTCTTTTATTTTTTAATACTATAAATTACAATCTTAATTACACTCAATCACGTTTGCTAATTAATAATTAATTATCTCTTTATTACGGAGTATGTCATAAGTTTTTGACTTCATGTCTTCATATGAATAACACCACTCAAAACCTATATAAACCCTTTCAACCCTATTCATAAATTTCACACCTTCCATCTTGAGATAACACAAACAAATCTAAAACCTAACCAAGAAGAAACAATGAAGGTTTTTGTAATCAGTTTTCTAGTATTGTTCTTGGGCATTATTGCGAATGCCCAAGAACAACAACCCAAATCCGACTCTGAATCCGAAGACATATTTATCCCACCATGGCTCTTCCCACATGAACATCACCTATTCCCGCACCTACACCCGCACCCGCACCCACATCCACACCTACATCCACACCTACACCCACACTACCCAAACTTACCCGGGTTCCCCTTCCCTTACACCGCTCAACCCCCATCCTCCCCAGACACCCCAAGCACTGATTCTGGAAATATCGGCGATTCTGAACCCGAAGACATATTTATCTCACCATGGCTTTTCCCACATGAAAATCATCACCTGTTCCCGCACCTGCACCCACACCCGCACTTACATCCACACCTACACCCACACTACCCATACCTACCTGGGTTCCCCTTCCCTTACACCGCTCAACCCCCAACCTCCCTAGACACCCCAAGCACCGATTCTGGAAATATCGGCAATTCTGAACCCGAAGACGTATTTATCCCAGCATGGCTCTTCCCACATGAACATCATCACCTATTCCCGCACCCGCACCTGCACCCACACCCACACCTACATCCACACCTACACCCACACTACCCATACCTACCCGGGTTCCCCTTCCCTTACGCCGCTCAACCCCCATCCTCCCCAGACACCCCTAACACCGACTCTGGAAATATCGGCGACTTTGACGTAGATGTGAAATTGCCATATCGCCCACACCATATAGCTTTGGGAGGGCATCATTAGCCATCATTGTTCTGCTGCTGCTCCAGCTCTATCGCCATCGAGTTAATTACATACGGAATATATAGTTATTACAATAGTTTTAGAGAGATTTAATAGTTACTCCATAATATTATTATTATTATTATTGATGATTGTTCGTTAAATTATGTTAGGATATTAAGTAGGTTAATA
Organism: Heliosperma pusillum; assembly: GCA_022085475.1. NCBI lineage: Eukaryota > Viridiplantae > Streptophyta > Magnoliopsida > Caryophyllales > Caryophyllaceae > Heliosperma > Heliosperma pusillum. The sequence continues at coordinate 10,566 of JAIUZE010014935.1, read as the reverse complement.
CATGTAGTTAATGGATACTTCATACTTAGATGGAATCAAGTTGTGTGCATGCATGAAGCATGTCACTATAGTTTTTTTTGTTCTTACACGGTTGTTATTACTATTATCAAATAATAATATACAGTAATGATTAGTTATGTTGTTATTTGTATATCAGTTTTTTGTTTCTATTATGCAACTTTCTTCTTATCGTTTCATATATGGCTTCAATATTATTATTATTTTTTTATAAAAACCGCAACTTTTATCACTTATTCTCTATTATTCGTACGTAAATTTCAATATGGGATAATGCCTTAATGGCTGCTGCACGGTCCATACTTGTAGGATACAACTTAGAAAAACCGTTTTTATTTGTTGAGTGGTAAAATAACAAGTTCACCTTTAATTTAGAGAGAATTGAACACTGTTATTATGTGTTATACTCCGTATATACTCAAACGGCTATGATTGCCATATTGGAAATTTGGAATATAGCACTGAATCACTGATATAGAATGGATCACCTTTGAGTCAATAATTTTCCAAGGAGTCCTTTGTTATGTTGAATTTTTTGGATAAATAAGGTTATTTGACAAATTAATTGAAGTTTTTTAGTTGATCTCAAACTATTTGGGGTCAATGAATCCATGCCATCAGTTTTATTTTTTCCATTTCTTTTGGTGAAGCTGTCAACTACCTCAGCGGCTTAACCCTTGTCAATGTTAGAAAAGTAGAGCAATATATTACCGTAAATAATGTAATAACATAGATATAATAATAATAGACATAAATAAATGACAATATAATAGTATAAAGTAGAGTATATAAATATATAGCCAGGGTCGAATCGCGCTGAACTCCATCGCTAGCAACAAGAGTTGCCTCCGAATCGATGACCGCTCATTGCTCGATAATAATATTTCAAGTAATAAAATTTTCACAAATAAAATCATATAATTGGAGATGAAATGTATGAAACAATATAGCTTGTCGATGTAAAATAATGCCAAGCTTTGCTCTTGTAAAGAGGTGTATGACCATGACCACCCATAACAAAAACACATTTTTTTGGTAGAAAGGAGGAATAAATAGATAGTACTAGTCATTCAGTTACATGACGAGTTCAGGGGGGTCGGAGGATAGCTCGACACATGACGTCGAGTCCAAAATACAACGATTGAAGTCCAAGTTACATAAGTTTTTATCACCAAACGTGCATGTGCCGTAAGGACTAAGGATACATGTTAAAAAAAAAAAATTAGGTACGTTTGTACGCGTGTGGTGGTGTCGGGTATTAGGATAATAGGACCAATTCAAGACACTTAAGGATTAGTATGACACTAGTTTTAAACCCGTGCAAACAATGCACGGGTCGTACGTAATGATAGGCGCTATCGTTAAATGTTCAATTTTTGCCAATATAAATAAGTCAAAAATTGGATATTTGTTGGTATATGGTTTAAGTTACTAATCAGTAATCATTATAGTATTTAATTGAAACTCTTTATTCAATTATCATACAATTGTTTCATTTCATTTATTTGTTTTTTTTTTTACCTGCATGCAATTATAAATATTTATTTACATTGTTCAAGTTTCATTTTTTTTTTCCAACTGGGTCTATTATATATTAGAAATATGTTTATAATGATTTTAATTTTATTTTTTACCTTTTTATTTCTTAACGGTTTTATATTTTTTAAATCAAAGCAATTAAAATTTAATACTTCGTACCACTATTAAAATTTTGTGAGTTGCACAATTTTTAATGGACCATTCAATTGAGGAATATTATTGTTTCATCATTATTCATTACTTTATAGAAATTCTGTTATAAAAATATTAATTTTCATTTTCATATCTATAAGAACTATAATGGTTTCTCAATCTTTATATTCAAAAACTATTTTATTCCAAAGTTGACATGTTATAAATTGTATACTATCAGATTGTAAACATGTAGAAAAAGAAATTAAAATTCCTGGAAAAAGGAAGCACTTGGAAAAGAAAAGTCAATTTTTTACCCCATAATTCAAAGAACCAATCAAAACTCCCTAAAAGACTTAGCTTTTATATATAGGAGATTATCTTTTTTTTATCTATAAGAGTTATGATTAATGTATACATTTTGTATATAAATAAATTATAAATTAATAAATTAATTGCTAATGACTGAAACATTTGTGCAATTGTGCTGCTTCCAGAACATACGATTCTCGTAATGTCGTAATTTTCAATTTTTTTCATCGAGAATGAGCACTTTTTTATAAATTAGGATTATCATTTTTTTCTTGCCCCTTTTCTGATTATATATATCCCTCGTTTAATTTGTTAAGCATGGTGTATGTATGGAGAATGAGCAGTTTTTTTCTTGTTTTTTATTTTGATTATTAATAATCTACTTTTATTCTGTTTTTTTATTATTAATCGAGTATTGCCTTTTTACAGGTATATTCATCCAGCAAATAAATTATAAATTAATAAATTAATTGCTAATGTTGTCGACTGAAACATTTGTGTACTTGTGCTGCTTCCAGGACATACGATTCTCGTAATGTCGTAATTTTCAATTTTTTTCATCGAGAATGAGCACTTTTTATAAATTAGGGTTATCATTTTTTTCTTGCCCCTCTTCTGATTATATATATCCCTCGTTTAATTTGTTAAGCATGGTGTATGTATGGAGAATGAGCAATTTTTTTCTTGTTTTTTATTTTTATTTTTTTATTTTGATTATTAATAATCTACTTTTATTCTGTTTTTTTATTATTAATCGAGTATTGCCTTTTTACAGGTATATTCATCAAGCAATTTATAGTTCCGTCTCATCAAGCAATTTATAGTTCCGTCTGAGAAATTTTTTAAGTTGCAAGAGATTTGTAATTTTAATTATTAATTATTAATTGTTTGAAATTGAAATTATTTTTTTTAGTTGCAAGAGTATTGTAATTTTAATTTTTGGACTTTGTTTTCCATGAAATTATTAGTTTATAAATTTTTTTTTAATCATGGAATATGAAAAAAATTATGGAATTGTGTATGAAAATAAAATATGTAAACAGAGTTTGTAAATATGTAAACATAGTCTAAATAAATCAGAAGAGGAGAGAGAAATTAATGTTTTAGTTTTGATGTGGGGCCCACTATTCCTTAATTCATGCAGCCAATAGAAAGGCTCTAAATGTTTGTGGATTAGTATATATTAGATTTGGACAAGATTTTTAAGAAATCAATAAAAGAACAGGACCCAAAATTAAGAAAAGAAAAAAAATAATAAATTAATGAACATTAAACAACCACTACGGAGTATAGAAGCCGTGCATTGTACGATATATAGAAATTTACTTTTTACTACACGAGGTAAATTATTTATATATCCCGTACGTTTTAGATTGACTACAAACTACCCATTATTTTTTTTTTTAGTTTTTTATTCTTGTATTTTGTTTTGAGAAAACAATTTATAACTACGAAACTGATTAATCAGAATAATAATGTTACAAAACATGTATATTATTGAAGATACATATTGTTTTTGGCATGAAGCGAATGATATCCTTTTATAGTTTTTCTCAAATATCTTCATGAAAATGTTTGTCTTTGTCATTAATGAAATTGATCTACCAATTTACTTATAATTTGTCATCGATTTTCTTATTTTTAAATGTTACTCTGTATCTTATTAAAGTAAAAATGCATTTTGAGCAGAAATAATTGATAAAACTTACTCTCTTAGTATAAAAAGAACTAAAGAAGTGAGACATGAACAATAGTACATACATCATATATACTCTTGTTTATTTTAGTTCCCATGCACATTTAGTACGTTGTTTCCCCTTACATTACATGCATGCACCGTTGCATCCACCATTAGTTATGTTCAAAAATCGTTTCAAATTTATAATTTTACGACATAAACGTGTCTCAAAGGGTCCGATTATTTTCATAAACATATAATATTTTTTTGTTTAATATAAATTTTTAAACATCATATATACTCTTGTTTATATTAGTTCCCATGCACATTTAGTACGTCGTTTCCCCTTAAATTACATGCATGCACCGTTGCATCCACCATTAGTTAAGTTCAAAAATCGTTTCAAATTTATAATTTTACGACACAACCGTGTCTCAAAGGGTCCGATTATTTTCATAAACATATAATATTTTTTTGTTTAATATCCTAATGTTATTAAAACACAAATATTTCAAGCAATTCTATGCATCCATGTCACTACAACAATTCATTTGAAGTTGAAGAGAGGCTTGCAGGTATTGAAGGGAAGGTGGACCAGTTGGCAAGCACTGTCAATGTGGTGCTGGCTGCCCTTAATACTGTCATGGAGAACATCCCACATCCAGTAAGAGGAAGACCACCCCTAAAGGCAGAGGCGGAGGTCGTGGCCACATGGGCATGGGAAGGGGACAACCCCTGCAGGAGGAGGACGGATCAGACTCAGGAGAAAGCAACAAGACTTATGAGGAGGTTCCAGATCACACTGCCAAATAAACATCTTAAGGTAGAAATTCCTGAATTTTCTGGTAGTTTAAATCCTGATGACCTACTAGAATGGATTAGAAATGTTGAAAAGGTGTTTGAATACAAAGGCTACACTGATGTTAAATCATTTAAAGTTGCTGTGTTAAGACTGAAAGGCTATGCATCCTTATGATTTGATAATTTGAAACACCAAAGTATTAAGGAAGGGAAAGAACCCCTTAGGTCTTGGTCAAAACTTAAAAAGAAAATGTTGAGTAAATTTGTGACCAAAGACTACACCCAAGACCTGTTCATCAAACTATCCAAACTGAAACAAGAGGAGAGGCCTGTAGAAGCATACCTAAGGGACTTTGAACAATTGACTCTCCAGTGTGAGGTCAATGAGAAACCTGAACAGAGAATTGCCAGATTCTTAGAGGGTCTGGATAGAAGCATTGCTGCTAGGGTCAGAATGCAACCCTTATGGTCCTATGATGATGTTGTCAACCTAGCATTGAGGGTTGAAAAGATGGGAAACACCAAACCTGTTGTACCTAAACCAGCTGCTAGACCTGTGTACAAACCTTATAGTGGTGTTAGAATTGGGGAGGCCCCTAAAACAACCACTCAGTCTACCACAGACAAGGGAAAGGGAGTTGTGAACTCCAAACCTAACCCCACCCCAACTGAGAACAAGGTCAGATTTTTCCAGTGTCAGGGCTATTGCCACTTTAGGAAGGACTGTCCTTCTAAGAGAACCATGACACTCATGGAGGTAGAGGAATGGGAGAGGGAGGGGCTGGTAGAGTATGAGGTGGATGAGAGTATGGTATTGGAGGAGGTAACAGCTGAGGAAGAGCCAGGGCAGGACTTAGTTATGGCTCACCCTGATACAGGCCACAACTTAGTCCTATGGAGGGTCATGCACTCCCAACATGCACCATTGGAGGATGACCAGAGGTCTTTGATATTCAGGAGTAGATGCACAATCCAGGAGAGGGTTTGTAACTTGATAATTGATGGATGATGTTGTACCAATGTGTCTTCCATCACTCTAGTAAACAAGCTGAGCTTGGTCACTCAAGAACACCCCCACCCCTACAAACTGAGATGGCTTAACAAAGGGGCTGAGGTGAGGGTTGATAGACAGTGCTTGGTTCCATTCTCGATTGGGAAGATATACAAGGATGAGGTGCTATGTGATGTGGTTCCTATGGATGCTTGCCACCTACTGCTAGGGAGACCTTGGGAGTTTGACAGGAACACAACTCACCAAGGAAAGGATAACACATACAGTTTCAGACATGGTGGAAAGAAGATCACCTTGACACCCCTACCACCCAACCAGAGGAGTTATGGGAGTCCTAATATGCCAGAGGAAATCAATGAGGTACTGTTATTATCTGAGGCAGCCATGATTAAGGAAATGAAACAAGAACAACCTATAATCATCTTGCTGTCTAAGGAGGTTGCAGAGGGGGAAGGCTCCAAGTTGCCTGCAGAAGTTGAGCCTTTAATCTTGAGGTACAAGGAGGTCTTTCCAAGAGAGTTACCAGATGGACTACCACCCCTAAGGGGAATTGAGCATCACATTGATTTAGTCCCAGGTTCTGTGCTGCTACCAAGGAGCTGCAGAAACAGATTTAGGAGCTCATGAGCAAAGGATTTGTAAGGGAGTCCCTAAGTCCTTTTCCTGTACCAGCTCTGTTGGTGCCTAAGAAGGATGGAACCTGGAGGATGTGCACTGACAACAGAGCAATCAACAACATCACAGTCAAGTATAGGTTCCCCATTCCAAGGTTAGATGATATGCTTGATGAGCTGAGTGGTGCTCAGATCTTTTCAAAGATTGATCTAAGGCAGGGATACCATCAGGTGAGGCTCAGAGAAGGGGATGAATGGAAGACTGCTTTTAAAACCAAGCATGGACTGTATGAATGGCTGGTGATGCCATTTGGGTTGTCCAATGCACCAAGCACTTTCATGAGGCTCGTGACAGAAGTTTTAAGGCCTTTCTTGGGCAGGTTTGTTGTGGTTTACTTTGATGACATCCTGGTATACAGTGGAAGCAAAGGGGAGCATCTCAGGCACCTTGAGACAGTGTTCAGGAACTTGAAGGAGCAGAATTTGTTTGGGAAGCTGGAGAAGTGTACCTTCATGGTTGAGGAAGTTGCATTTCTGGGGTACATTGTGTCAGGGAGAGGGATATCAATTGACCAAGAGAAGGTTGTGTAGGAAATATCGGTATATTTCGTCATTAATTTACGGATTATAACGAAACTATAGTATATGAATTACGAGTCATAAATGAATTGCATAATATAAAATTATAGGAATTTAGAATTAACCTTTGGTCCTAACAAAGTTGGCCTATGAACAATATCGAAATCGATATTCTCCTAATTGTTGCACCCACGATGCTCCGAGATATGCCTTGCTTGTGCTAGAATTTTAGAGAAAAGTTACTGCTAATTTTTCTTTTTGTGTGATGATGAATGATAGATAGAATTCGAGAGAAAAATCTGAATTTTTCTTTTTCTTCTCCTGTGTTTCGGCCGTCCCACACCAGTAGTAGAAGGAGAAGTCTATTCTCCTTTTACTCCTCTTGTTATTAGGGTTTTTGACCTAGTTACCATAAAAGAATAATATGAGATATTTTCTCTTATTTTTGTCTCTTATTAGCCGAAAATTAGGAGAGAAAAAGACTATTTTTTTTCTTTCCTTTTTCGGTTATATTAGCATGTAATATAATATATACGACAACTATAAATATCCGTATATTTATAATTTGCTAATTAAATATAACATATTATGTTTAATTACGAATTAACATTTTAATTCGTTTAAGCTTAAATTATATACATTGATTAAATATAACGGTTTATATTTAATTACGAATTACATTTAATTCGTCTCAGCTAATATTATTTAATCGTCATTAAATAATTGTATCATCATTACATTGACTAACATTTTACTCATATACATCGATTAACCTTTTAGTCATATAATAAGGCATCAATATGATTATATTATTCATATAATCACATCTCTCAGACACATCCTTTAGGTGTGACTTTTAGGGACCAGTTGATCACCGCCATTAAAATGACAATAACGTCAAACTCCTAGCAAGCCAACCGTTATCGATAAACGTTAATCAACTGATAAGAATACAAAGCATACCATGTGAACTTGTAAGAGATTTATTCATGTTATCACACTAATTTTGGAGGACACTAGCTCTAACAATCTCCCACTTGTCCTTACAAGTGTATGTGCGATAACCCGATTCTCATATCCATAAATTTCTCCCACTCAATGTAAAAAAAATTTGCAAAGTCCGTATTTACAAAGGTCACATTTTACAAGCGATCAGTATCAAGAGTGGTTTTCCCGACTAGAGAGTAACTTAACTGATAAACGAATCATTATTCGAGCATGGCCATGCATTTCAGTTACAACTCCTCGAGTGGCCTTGAGAAATAACAAAACATGATAAAGGTTGGATATTTTCCTCAACTCGAATCCTGCAGATACAAGCACAGTATGAAATGACCCAGTAAAAATCTACTTAGCCTCCTGTTACGGTCGACCATGAGAAAGAAACCAAAGTCACCCAAAAACTGCCTTGATCTCAAGAGACAGTCGATAGTCAAAAGAATCGACTCTTAGGAACACTATGGACGTCCTATCCACGACCTGACACCGAATGTTCTGAAACATTTAGGACTCCATAACGTTGTCACGATGTCCTACGAGGTATCTTTATAACTCGTATCTGTGATCGATCAGTCAACCGTTTGACTTATGGCTCGTTGAACCCACCATCAATCAACTTCACAGTATAATTGCCAGAGTTATCAGCTCATGTAGGCGATTATGGACCAAAACAATTATAATGTAATTCAGTTCACTTTGTGGCGTTCAATGTTGTCGTACAATCCACATGAAAAACAAAATATGAAACAATACGATGATGTTATAAATAGTGCATGAAAAAGTACATTTATCTAATCCACATAAAACAGCTACTACAACTCAGGAACACGTTTAATTCCCATGGAAATAACGTGCCCTTCATGCTTATTATATTTTAACGGTTTAGTGAGAGGGTCCGCGATGTTGTCATCCGAAGCAATCTTGTCAATCACTACTCCTTTTGCTCCACGTAATCTCGGATCATGTGAGCCTTCCGAAGTACATGTCTAGACTTGTTGCTGGACGTAGGCTCCTTAGCCTGGAAGATGGCACCTCTATTATCACAATAGATGGTGATATGGTCATTCGAACTAGGAACTACGGTTAGTCCTTATAAGAACTGACGCTTACATATAGCTTCCTTTGCAGCTTCTGAAGCGGCATAGTACTCGGACTCAGTTGTAGAATCTGCTATAACACTTTGTTTGGAGTTTTTCCAACTGACCGCAGCGCCATTAAGAGTAAAGACGAATCTAGACTGAGATTTCGAGTCATCTCGATCTGTTTGGAAGCTAGCATCTGCGTAACCGATTGCGCATAGCTCAGTGTCTCCTCCATAAGTCAATACCCAATCCTTAGTCCTTCGTAAGTACTTAAGAATGTTTTTGACAGCCATCCATTGTGTTTTACCTGGATTGCCTTGGTACCGACTCGTCATACTCAATGCATATGCCACGTTCGGACGTGTGCATATCATGGCATACATGATCGATCCTATAGCTGATGCATAAGGAACACGACTCATGCGCTCGACCTCTTCCGATGTCTTGGGTGCCTGAGCTTTACTCAAATGCATCCCAGAAATCATTGGAAGGTTCCCCTTCTTGGAGTTGGTCATGCTGAACCTCTCAAGAATCTTATCTATATAAGACTCTTGACTGAGTGATAACATCCGTCGTGATCTATCTCTATAGATACGGATCCCCAATATGCATTGTGCCTCACCCATATCTTTCATCTGGAAATGGTTCTTTAACCATACTTTTACCGAAGATAAGAGAGGGATGTCATTCCCAATCAAGAGTATGTCATCAACATACAATATTAAGAAGACAATCTTACTCCCACTCGACTTGACATACAAGCATGGTTCATCGACCGATCGAGTAAAACCATTCTCTTTTATCACCTGGTCGAAACGATGATTACAACTCCGAGAAGCTTGCTTAAGTCCATAAATGGAACACTTAAGCTTACAAACTTTCTTAGGATTTTTAGGATCAATGAAACCTTCGGGTTGTACCATGTACAATTCCTCCTCCAAATAACCGTTTAAGAAGGCGGTTTTCACATCCATCTGCCAAATTTTATAGTCATGAAAAGCGGCAATCGCTAAGATTATCCGAATGGAACGCAGCATAACTACGGGTGCAAAAATTTCATCATAATGCAATCCTTGCACTTGAGTGAAACCTTTTGCCACTAGTCGTGCCTTATAGGTGTCTGGTTGTCCTTCTAAGGAATGCTTTATCTTATAAAGCCATTTGCACTGAAGAGGTCGTACCATATCAGTCAAATCAACAAGATCCCATACGTCATTCTCATACATGGAGTCCATCTCGGATTGCATGGCTTCAAGCCATAGCTTTGAGTCGGAACAGGTCATGACACCTTTATAGGTAGCGGGTTCGTTACTCTCTAGGAGTAAAACATTATCTCTCTCATTCTCCTTGACCATACCAATGTATCTGTCTGGAGGAATGGAGACTCTACCCGACGTCCTAGGTTCCATAGGGATGTTAACCGTAGCAGAAGTTGAAGGAACCTCTTCCTCCATTGGTTGCTTGGTTGATGGTTCTTGAATCTCCGACAGATCGAAGGTTCTATTACTTGACTTATTCTCGAGAAACTCTTTCTCTAAGAACTTCGCACTAGCCGCAACAAAAACTCGATGTTCGGTAGGCGAATAGAAGTAATGACCAAACATTCCTTTTGGATAACCAATAAAGTATGTCTTGACCGATCGCGGGCCGAGCTTATCCTCGTGTCTCCACTTGACATAAGCCTCACAGCGCCAAACCCGAATAAAGGACAAGTTAGGGACCGTTCCCTTGCATAACTCATATGGAGTCTTGTCTACAGCTTTAGACGCACTTCGGTTAAGTATAAGAGCAGCTGACAAA
>JAIUZE010014934.1:0-12672 GCA_022085475.1 Heliosperma pusillum | reverse complement strand
AAGCGGCAAACTCCGTATGCTCGTTAAAGATAGTACGGGCCGATCAATGTCATGGTCCAAGCTACTCATTTAGAATTAGTATGGTCAAGACGCCATATACTCATAATTCTCTATGGGTACTTAGTCAACACGACACCAACCATATAATAAAACAGTCACGGGAAAAACACCCTATCATGTGACTAATTTCATATAAAGAATAACCAAATATCATATCGCCTCATATCTACTAAGGCTAATTCAATAATCAAATAAAACCTTACTTGAAGACAAATCCCCGACCCTAGTCCCGCGACGGGTCATCAGTCAAATCGGAGCTGACTAGATCTTAGTTTGACCAAACCCGTTGGATCAAACCGGCTAGAAACAGAGTCTTTATCACATAGACTTACACATAAAAATCAACATATTCAATACATGTTATTTTATTAACTTCTAACATGTGAATTATTATAACATACCAGAACCCCGTTTGACTTAACTGTCATCCAATTAAACTACGATCTCGTCCTATAATTTCTAACATGTGAGAAATAATAACTTAATGAAAAACCTTTTTAATTAAATATTTTACTTATTAATATTTCTCGCTTGCTAATTATTACAAAACGCGATAAAAATGATGATAACTCAAAAACCGTCACAAGTCCCAAAGTGGGACCCACGGGCGGAGTTGGGCCGGACCCACATGGGCCTGATTTGGGCCTCACGGCCTGATTTGGGCTCAATGGGCTGTTTTGCCTAAAATTTCTAAAAACCGTTTTCCAATATTTCCCGCATGGTTTAACATATTTAAAACCCGTCAAAACAACAACCAATCAATCAAACATCGACACAACCCAAAGACCAAAACCCGGACCCACCATGGACCAACCCAGACCGGGTCTGAACCGGCCTGGACCGGTCGGGTTGGTCCGGTTCTTGCCCTCTCCACGGTTCACCCAACAAACAACAACAAATTTATTCTAACATGTTTTAAATTATCAAACACCCATTTTAACAACCATCATACAAAAATCATTATTATGAATAATCATCCAAATTCATCAAGAACACGAAAACAACATAAAAATTCCTAACAACATAAAAATCATCAAGAACAATAAGACAACATAAAAATCATAACTTATTAAAAATCATCAAAATTCCTCAAGAACACTAAACGTGTTAAAATTTCCTAAACAACATAAGAATCATAACTTTATGGAAAATCATAAAAATTCATAAAACACAATAATAACCATTACTTATCATATTACTAACAAAAATCCATAAATCATAAAAAGATGAACAAAAAATAAAGATGAACCAAAATCAAAAGAAACAAAACTTAAAGCTAAGTTACTAACTAAAATCATACATAACCATAACATGAACAAAACTAAAACCCATGTGACATTAATTCGTCGAGTAAAACGGAATTTGGTACCTTTAGCTAGCCAATAACAATTAGCACCAAATAAAATAATAAGAAGTATATAATAAGAAACCCTCCTACTAATCTCACCCAAAATAAAGAGTATCCAAATCGTCTTCAAAATCTTCCCCTATAAGGAAATAACAAGAAAATTTATTAGAACTAAACAATAGAATTTCCATAATGAAAGTGTTTGAAAATGATCTTACGGAATGATAATATAACGTACGTGAAGATGAGGAGCGAAGAGGAGAGTATAGAAATATAAATTAGGATGGATTTAATTAAGAAACGAAGATTTTATGAAGGTTTTGCTCAAGAACGATGAAGAACAATTGATGAACGACGAAGAACACGAAGAACGATTAAATAAAGTGATGTTTTGATCTTAATTTGATTTGTTGTAAAATGAAAAGGTGTTTGTGAGTAAGGAAGAGTGGTTGAGCCGTGTGTTTATAGGCAATTAAGAATGTCGAGTTTTGAAATTGTTGTCACGTAATTGACTCGCGTTTAATAATTATTTTACGGTAAACGATTAAATATAATTAACGATAAAGTTAATTACAACAAATATCTAGATATTATGATTATTGTATCAAAAGAAATGAAAATATCAAGGGCTATTAGAGGGAGGTTGAGCCGTGTGGATATGAGCTTGTCGGGTCTGTTTTCGCTCGATTTGCGTAATTTTCGTTAACTGATCGATAAAGTTAATAAATATCTAGATATTTTGATTAGTTATTCAAAACAATTAAAATATCTTATGGTGAGTGGAAAGCGATGACACGCGCGTGTGACTCATGCCAAAGTCGAGTTTCGATTTTGTTTCGCGCTTTACGATGAGTCGGGAATAGTTAAATGACGTTCGGTTAAAACCGTAAACGTTATTCTTTAAATTCCGAATAAATTCAAAATAATTATATTAAATTATGATAAATCTTAATAAATTTAAATAAAAATAAATCAAAAATATTTATTTTTTTTAAATAAAATTTCGGTCTTCATACTTATGAGACGAGTCGGGAAAAGTCAACGGAAGTCAAAGTCGACTTAAAAGTCAAGAAAAGTCAAAGATGACTAAAAAGTCAAGAAAAGTTTATGACGACTTAAAAGTCAAGAAAAGTCAATGACGACTTTAAAAAGTCAAGAAAAAGTCAAAGACGACTTAAAAAGTCAAAGAAAGTCAAAGATGACTAAAAACGGTCTTTTCATGAAATCTCTCAGAAATTCCAAATACGAACGCGGAATTTCAAAATAAGACTCGGAAAAAAAATTCCTATTTTAAAAACTTAAGTTCTACTGAAAAGTGTTAGTAAATATTTTTACTAGAAAAATCGGGTATATTTCGGGTTGTTACAATCACCCCTCCTTTTAAAAAGTTTCGTCCTCGAAACTTAGAAGAAGGAACGTAACATATATGTAGGTCTATTTCAAAACTGTTAAAATATACTTGTACTATAAATATAGGATCTTATCAATGGAACGGAAGGTTCTCGTCGGCCGTTAAGAACATCGACGTCCCAAGTCAAAGACTTAAAAATATACATTTTTGCATCAATAAATGAGAAAACTAGTTATCGAACGTCTCCAATAACAAGTTTCAACACTCTTTGATGGTAAAATACTTGAAATCGTAAAACATTTCTAAAAGCTTTAATTCAAAAATTCTATAGTAAAAGTAATAACACTACTATCTATACCTAAAACTTCTAACTAAAGCTTCTAATATCCTATCTATACGAGATGATAATTGATAGAAGGAACGAAATATTCGAAAGAATAAATCGAATAGAAAGAGAGAAGAAAGAAGAAATAAATCACAAAACTATCTTCCATCTATGACAATTCAAATGTCGATCGCAACTCGACCACACTAACTGTACAAGTAAACTAGTCCTCAAGAGAGTGCAATAATCCTCAACATTTTCAATCATCAGATTCCTACCAAATTATTTCATAAGCATGACACATCGAGTAACAACTCCCAATTATTTAAATTCAATTAAAATCTTCTAAGGTCCATCAAAACTCTTATTGGAAATTACCATCAAAATATTTATAATTAGGGAAACAAGATCGCTAACAACCTCAAAGTAAAGGACTTACTATGAAATCCTTTAATCCAATTTATTCAAAAATTCATTACCCTAAATTATTAACAATGAACTTTCTCATCTTCAAAAGTTAAAATACAAATCCTCAAAAGAGATTAGTCACACAATCTCATTTCACTTAACTTTTGCCAATCAAAGGGCAATGCGACCGTAAATCAATTTATTTAGGTCCTTCAAACTCTCAATACATCGGTTTTTTGCTTATAACAATATTCCTCAAGTGGTGTCATCCAATCCTAAATCCACAAAGTATTTATTCCCGTTAGGGTCCAACATTTAACGACAACAAATTCCCAAGTAACATTAAAATCACTCTACTTTCTAACCACAACTACAACTATTATTAAGATTATTTCGATCCTCTAAACGATATTGCAACATTAAGCTTTCATAGTCTAAAACCACTAGGATAGTTCCTTCCTAAACTTTTTCTCCATTTTCCATAATCATTTAAACTCGAAACTAGCTCCATAGGATGGTTAGGTATCATATTCGAAACTCCTTCAAAACACCTCCACTAACCCTTACGATAGCTAAAAGAAAACTACCTCTCACGAGAGTAGGGATAAAAGCTCAGGATACTAGGAACCTTAGGAAGCATTATTAAAGACTAAGATAAGAAGAAATTAAGAGACTAAGGCGAGAAAAGAAATGAGGCTGATTTAAGGAAGTGAAACTATCAGACACTATCTCCGGACGGTAAAGATATAGGAGTACTTTCTCCAGTTGAAGCTTTGAGGGGTAATTTGTCGGGTAATCTCCTTGAAATAAATGATAAAGAAGCTTTCGTATCTAATAAAATTAAACACGGTATTTCTTAAATTGAAAACATACCAATCATAACGTCTGGTTGAGCACCGGCCTTCCAAAAGCATCTAGCGTAAAAGCTGTCTTCTTCTTTTCAGGACATATATTAGACTTATGTCCCGGTTTCCGACAAGCATAGCACACAATTGGCTTGTTAAAACAGCCAATACCTGGATGTATAGGCAGCTTGCACCCAAAACAGATACGATCCCTAAGATCGTTGTTGCTCGGAAAGGATGGACGTTTACTCTTACCATCGGCATTAGAGAAACAGGAAGTGAAACGTCTTTGGTTAAGGGAATTTGACCTTGGATTGACAGAAGAAAAAGGAGATGGACTCTTCATCCTTGCCCCCTCACTAACGGCCTTCATGGAGTCCTCGGCCCGAAGGGCATCATCATACAATTCCCCGAAAGATGTAGAGCTCCTCCTTACTTTGCTTTGGAGCAAAGCACTTAGCTTATTACGATAGTAAAAAGCTCTATCTTCATCATCATTGATGAGTCCTGGCGCAAAACGAGCAAGCTGGTTGAATTGAGTAGTGAAGTCTTGGGTCATTAAATCACCTTGCTTGAAATCGATGAATTCTCTGAGTCTTTGCTGACTGAACTTCAAGGGACAAAATCGGTCCTCAACAAGAGACTTGAAACGTTCCCACTCGAAATTGATTTCTAGAATAGCGGTGGGATTGGAAATAGACCACCAGTAGTCTGCCTCCCTTACCAGGAATAACTGAGCAATCCTTACCTTGTCCTCTTCAAGGACTTGGTAATGGTCGAATTGGTTCTCCATTTCTTTAAACCATTCCGAGAGCTCGGTAGGGTCCGGCTCACCACCATAAGGTGTAATATTGCTCCTAGCAATTTGGCTAGCCACCCAAGCATAGCCTTCTTGGCAATTGTCTTCTCTATGAGGAGAAACTTGGTTGGCACTAACATCCATCTCTTCCATATGAGGTCCAACCATCTTCATAAGAAACAAAACAAATTAAGTTACTCCTAACAATTAGCATTAACAAATAGACTACAACAAAACTCCTAATCTACCCATCCTACCATTCTATCTCACAAGTTTATTATTTTATTAAGGTCAAGTTATTTATGCAAGGGTACACAAACGTGCGTCGGGAGCAAAATAGCTCTGATACCAACTGTGACACCCTCAAATTTGCGGAAAGAAAAAAAAATAATTTGAATACATAATGAAGGTGTCTGAAATAAAAAGGTTCATTACAAAAGGAAATAATATTCTACAAACGAAATATACAAGACGGGAGACATATCTCCCGTATAAATACGGAAATAAAAGTGTGTACAATAATATACAAACTATGAACCGAATATAGGTCCAAGGTAAATACTTCGCTCGCTAGCTCGTCCAGGTACCCCAAATATGCAACACCACCTGTTCGACCGCATTAAATATAAACACGGAAGCCACAGTCAGTGGGGAGTAACTCCGAGTTCTCCCAGCCACGAAATGTCGAGTTTAATGAAACATGAAGAACATAAAAGCAATGTATATATAAAATACAAAACTTAAACATATATGATATGCTTTTCATGTTATGAAACAATTAACTAACATATAACCTATCATAGGAAAGCTATCATGTGAATCCGATAATAAAATATAACAAGAGGTAGGGAAGCTGGTATGCTAGCTCAGAGGTTACCGTTAACATGACCATGATACACTCAAACCCTAATCAACAAGTAATCATGTGAATCAGTTAACAATCGGTAATCCAAACTCTATCAATCCTAGCCGGCTTGCATCTCACCTTCTAGAACTCATAGAATCATACAAACATGAAAGACCAATACCTCTACAAACAGGCATAAGGTCCTAGTGCAGTCAATAGAAGACTTCTGTAACTCGAGGCTATACCACAAGGTAGGAAAACATCCTAGTCCTAGACTGATCAGACCTAGCGACAACAGCTATTCCATTCCCCGTCTCATGACATAACCGTACACGAGAAACTCTACTAGGCGACCCCCTAAGCAGAGATGGCTAGTACTTAAGCTGGATCCCTTCCCAAAGCGGAACTCTTAGGATGCCATGCCCTGACTTGGAGATAAGCCCCCCAGGCCGTGACACAAAAGCTATCAAGCAGTGAACTATATACTCGTTAAAGATAGTAAGGCCTATCAATGTCATGGTCCAAGCTACTCATTTAGAATTAGAATGGGCAAGACGCCATATACTCATAATTCTCTATGGGTACTTAGTCAACACGACACCAACCATATAATAAAACAGTCACAGAAAAACATCCTATCATGTGACTAATTGCATATAAGTAATAAACACATAACATATCGCCTCATATCTACTAAGGCTAATTCAATAATTAAATACAACTTTACTTTAAGACAAATCCCCGACCCGAGTCCCGCGACGGGTCATCAGTCAAATCGGGGCTGACTAGATCTTAGTTTGACCAAACCCGTTGGATCAAACCGGCTAGAAGCAGAGTCTTTAGCACATAGACATAAAATCAACATATTCATTACATGTTATTTTATTACTACTTCTAACATGTGAATTATCATATTATACCCAAAAACCCGTTGGACTAAAAGAATATTAAATTAAACTACGGTCTCGTCTTATAATTTCTAACATGTGAGAAATAATAATTTAATGAAAAACCTTTTTAATTAAATATTTGACTTATTAATATTTCTCGCTTGCTAATTATTACAAAACGCGATAAAAATGACGATAACTCAAAAACCGTCACAAGTCCCAAAGTGGGACCCACGGGCTGAGTTGGGCCGGACCCCACATGGACCTGGATGGGCCCACGGGCCTGTTTTGGCTAAAATGGCTGATTTTTCTACTTTTACTAAAACCGCTTTCTTAATATTTCCCGCATGCTTTAACATATTTAAAACCCGTCAAAACAACAATTAAACAATCAAACATCGACACACCCCAAAGACCAAAACCCGGACCCACCATGGACCAACCCAGACCGGGTCTGAACCGGCCTGGACCGGTCTGGTTGGTCCGGTTCTAGCCATCCTCCACGGTTCACACCACAAACCACCCAAATTAATTCCCACTTGCTTTAATTATCAAACTACCATTTTTAACAACTAAACTAACCATCATCATACAAAAAATCATTATTATGAATACTCATTAAAATTCATCAAGAACACTAACTTATTAAAAATTTCCTAAACAACATAAAAATCATAACTTAATAAAAATCATCAAAATTTATCAAGAACATTAAAACAACATAAAAATTCCATACAACATAAAAATCATCAAGAACACTAAAACAACCTAAAAATTCCATACAACATAAAAATCATCAAGAACACTAAAACCACATAAAATCATAACTTAATAAAAATCATCAAAATTCATCAACATGATAAAAACAACTCCTTATCATATTACTACTAAAAATCCATAAACCATAAAAATATGAACCAAAGTTAAAGATGAACCACAAACTAAAGAAACCAAAAGCTAAAGGCTATGTTACTACTTAAAATCATATTTAGCCATAACATGAACCAACAACTACAAACTATGCTACTAAAATCATAAATAACAAAACTAAAAGCCATGTGACATTAATTCGTCGAGTAAAATGGAATTGTTACCTTAGCTAGCCAAAACAATTAGCACCAAAATAATAATAAGAAGTATATAATAAGAAACCCTCCTACTAATCTTCACCCAAAATATACGAGTCTCTAAACTCGTCTTCAAAAGCTTCCCCTATAAGAAATAACAAGAAAACATCATTAGAACTAAAAATATGAATTTCCATAATTAAAGTGTTGAAAACGATCTTGACGGAATTGAAAATAAACCGTACTAGAAGATGGAGAGCGAAGAGGAGATCCTAGAATTATAAGTTAGGATGGATTTAATTAAGAAACGAAGATTTTATGAAGGTTTTGCTCAAGAACGATGAAGAACAAACGATGAACGACGAAGAACACGAAGAACGATCAAAGAAAGTGATGTTTTGATCTTTATTTGATTTATTGTAAAATGAAAAGTTGTTTGTGAGTAAGGAAGAGTGGGTTGAGCCGTGTAGTTATAGGCAAATAAGGATGTCGAGTTTTGAAATTGTTGTTACGTAATTGACTCGCGTTTAATAATTATTTTACGGTAAACGATTAAATATAATTAACGATAAAGTTAATTACACCAAATATCTAGATATTATGATATTGTAATCAAAAGTAATGAAAATATCAAGGCTATTAGAGGGGAAAAGGAGCCGTGTGGTATGGTAACTTCCGGGTCTGTTTTTGCTCGATTTGCGTAATTTTCGTTAACGGATCGATAAAGTTAATAAATATCTAGATATTATGATTTGTTTAATCAAAACAAATAAAATATCTAGTTGTGAGTGGAAAACGATGACATAGGCGTGTGACTCATGCCAAAGTCGAGTTTCGATTTTGTTGCGCGCATTACGATGCGTCGGGAATAGTTAAATGACGTTTGGTTAAAAACCTTAAAAGTTATTCTTTAAATTCCAAGGAAATTCAAAATAATTATATTAAATTATGATAAATCTTAATAAATCCAAATAAAAATAAATCAAAAATATTATTTTTTTAAATAAAATTTCGGTCTTCAAACTTATAAATCGAGTCGGGAAAAGTCAACGAAAGTCAAAGTCGACTAAAAAGTCGGGAAAAGTCAAAAATGACTTAAAAGTCCAGAAAAGTTTATGACGACTTAAAAGTCAAGAAAAAGTAAATAACGACTTTAAAAAGTCAAGGAAAAGTCAAAGACGACTTAAAAGTCAAGAAAAGTCAAAGATGACTAAAAACGGTCTTTTCATGAAATCTCTCAGAAATTCCAAATACGAACGCGGAATTTCAAAATAAGACTCGGAACAAAAATTCCTATTTTAAAAACTTAAGTTCTACTGAAAAGTGTTAGTAAATATTTTTAACTAGAAAAATTGGCATTTTTCGGGTTGTTACAATCACCCCTCCTTTTAAAAAGTTTCGTCCTCGAAACTTAGAAGAAGGAACGTAACATATATGTAGGTCTATTTCAAAACTGTTAAAATATACTTGTAATAAAATATAGGATCTTATCTACGGAAAGGCAGGTTCTCGTCAGCAGTCAAGAATATCGATAGAAGGAACGGAATCTTCGAAAGATTAAATCGAATAGAAAGAGGAAAGAAAGAAGGAAATTTACCTCAAGCAAAGAGCTCGGGATATTTAGCTAATATTTTAGCTTCGGGTTCCCAAGTTTCTGATTCGACGTTTCCACAACGCCAAAGGATACGAACTAAAGACACCACCTTGTTTCGGAGTTGTTTGTTAGCCCTTTCAAGTATACGAATCGGCCTTTCTTCCAAAGCCAAAGTAGGTTCCAAGTCCAACACTTCCTCTTGAATAATATGACTCGGATCACTGATATACTTCTTCAATTGCGAAACATGGAACACATCATGAACTTTACTCAAGTTCGGAGGTAATTCCAAACGATAAGCAACGGGACCAACTCTTTTAAGCACGCGAAACGGTCCAATATATTTAGGACTCAACTTTCCTTTCACTCCCAACCGTTTCACTCCTTTCATTGGTGACACTTTAAGGAACACACGGTCATCAATCAAATTCAAGCGTGTTTCGAACGAACGAAACATCGGCATAGGATTGTCTGTCTCATCTTAGCGGCTTTCATTTCGTTCTCTCGAATGACTTGACTTGATCAATTGTTTTCGGTCACAGGATGTCGGGATCAACTATGATCAGCGTCACTTGATCCCAACAAACCGGACTACAGCATTTCCTACCGTATAAAGCCTCATAAGGTGACATCTTGATAGATGCATGATAACTGTTGTTATAAGAAAATTCCACCAAAGGCAAACTCTTCTCCCAAGATGCATGAAAGTCTAAAGCACAAGATCGAAGAAGATCCTCCAAGGTTTGGATCGTTCTCTCAGTTTGACCGTCAGTAGCGGCATGAAATGCTGTGCTCATCAACAATTTACTACCCATGGCTTCTTGCAACGCTGTCCAGAATCGGGAACAGAATCTCGGATCACGATCTGAAACTATACTTTTAGGCACTCCATGATAACGCACTATCTCATCCACATAAGCACGGGCTAAGATATCTCTACTCCAAGTTTCTTTGATAGGCACGAATCTAGCACACTTGGTCAGACGGTCTACAATAACCCAGATGCCATTCTTTCCACTAGAAGTAGTAGGTAAGGCCATCACGAAGTCCATAGAAATAGACTCCCATTTCCACAGAGGAATCTCCAAAGGTTGCAGCAAACCTCCGGGTCTTTGATGATCAATCTTCACCTTTTGACAAGTAAGACATCTACTAACATACTCCTTCACTTCAATCTTCATCCTAGGCCACCAGAATCGTGGTCTCAAATCTTTATACATTTTGTCGCCACCCGGATGAATAGAATAAGGAGAAAGGTGAGCTTTCATCAAGAATTCATCTTCCTCAACTCGTCACTCTCGGAACCCTACATTCGACAGTGTATCGAAGGTAGCCACATTATCTACGCACACAATCCTTTGTCTTGTCCCAGTGATAATTTGGCTCGAATGGCGTAAAAGTAAGCATCACTCCGTCTAAAACAAGTACGAATCTCCAACGTAAAAATCAAGGCTCCCGCGGTCAAACACCAGACTATCGAATCTTTCCCAACAACTTATCTGAGCTTCTGAACTCGGTTACCATTCATCGGTAAAGTACCAAGAGCATTTAATGAATGACTAGTCTTTCTACTCAAAGCATCTGCCACGACATTTGCTTTTCCCTCGTGATAAATCAACTCAGCATCATAATCATTCACTAATTCCAACCATCTTCTCTGCCTCATGTTCAATTCCTTCTGAGTAAATATGCACCTCAAGCTCTTATGATCGGTGTAAATTCGGCAATGAACTCCAATAAGATAATGTTTCCAAGTATTCAAGGCATGTACTACAGCTGCTAACTCAAGATCATGAGTCGGGTAATTCACTTCATGAACCCTGAGTTGTCGAGAAGCATAAGCAATGACTTTTCTATTCTGCATCAAGACACATCCCAAACCATGCTTTGAAGCATCACAATATACATCATACTCCGCTTCATCATCTGGTAAAGTTAAGATCGGTGCGGTAGTCAATCTCCTCTTCAATTCTAAGAAGGCAACTTCACATTCATCGGTCCAAATATACTTTGCTTCCTTCTTTAGCAATTGAGTCATCGGTCTTGCTAATTTGGAGAAATCTTGCACAAACCGACGATAATACCCCGCTAAACCAAGGAAACTCCGTATCTCGGACACATTTTTCGGACTTTTCCAATCCACAACCGCCTCAATTTTAGCTGGATCGACCATAACACCGTCTTTGGAAATGACATGACCAAGGAAAGATACCTCGGGCAACCAGAATTCACATTTGGAGAACTTAGCATCCCACTTTTGGCGTCGAAGAACACCCAAAATGGTTCGAAGGTGATCGGCATGTTCTTCCTTAGATTTCGAAAAGATCAAAATATTCATCAATAAACACCACCACACATTTATCGAGGTACTCCCTGAAGGTACGATTCATCTGATCCATGAATATTGCGGGAGCGTTAGTCAAACCGAATGGCATCACCTTGAATTCGAAATGACCATACCTCGAGCTGAAAGCAGTCTTCGGAATATCTGCTTCCCGAACGGGAATCTGATGATAACCCGATCTAAGATCAATTTTAGAGAAAGTAGAAGCACCCCGTAACTGGTCAAAAAGATCATTGCTACGAGGAAGAGGATATTTGTTTTTGATTGTGACACGGTTTAATTCACGATAATCAATGCACATTCGCATAGAACCGTCTTTCTTCTTGACAAATAATACGGGAGCACCCCAAGGAGAAGCACTAGGCCTAATAAAACCTTTCTCAATTAAATCATCAAGTTGAATTCTCAACTCCTTCAATTCTAAGGAGCCAATACGTAAGGGGAGCTTTTGGCAATTGGTCCAGTTCCATGAACTAGATCAATGGAAAATTCAACATCCCTTTCAGGAGCAATCCCGGGTAATTCATCGGGAAATACATCGGGAAATTCCCGAACAATAGGAACATCCTTTAACGAAGGAAGAGAAGAATCGGAAGTAGTCACTACACATAGAAATGCTTGATGACCCTTCTTTAAAACATTCAACATTTTCATAGCTGAGATTAACTTCACACTAGCTTGCTTTCTAACCCCTTGATAAGAAATACGAGCACCCAAATGACTTTTAAGAATAATTTTCTGATCACGGCACTCGAATCGAGCATGATAAGTAGATAACCAATCCATGCCCAAAA
>JAIUZE010014931.1:0-22420 GCA_022085475.1 Heliosperma pusillum | reverse complement strand
TCATCATCCGACCATATTAAATGGAACATATGAGCATCAAATCATTACATTCCATTATTTAAAGCATCATGAGATAACATTTATAATACTAAGCATGATTTTAACCAACAATAAGATGAACTCAACGACATTAACATAAATTTCCACAAGTAAAGGATATGAGATAAACTCACATCTCATGTGAAAATCAATCCTAAATACATAAACACATAAGACGTGACACCGAGTAACCCGTCTACGTTACCTCGATTAGCACTTCAAATCTTCGATTCCTTAGCTAACTATCAACCCACACGAATTCCTTGACCCAAAACCTTCAAAACACCTCTTTTTCCGACAAATAACAAAACTAGAAAGTAGGACCGAAATTCTGGAAAATCAGTCTTAAAATAAAGTTAAACGTTTCGATCTTTTATTGATTATTAATAAAGAGGATGGTGAGAGTATCCCGAAACATTAAACGGATTTGAATTTGGTTAAGAAACGAAGAAGTTATGTCCGTCTTAAGTTTAGATCTAGAAAATGGCTTTTATAAAAAGTTGGAGGAATTTATATTTTATGTTATGAAAAGAAAGAGGAGGATGAGAGGAGAAAATTAATGTTAAAATCGCCAAGTGTGACAACCCTCGCGAATGCGGAAATATAAAACATACAACCATGTGAAATAATATGCGGAAATACGCTATTTTAAAAACTTTTATACATGCAAGATAGATAATACGTGGAATGTCAAAATATTACAAACTAAGTACAAAATACAACAAAGAGACGGGGTCTCTCAAAATGTTAGCAAAGAACAAGTGTTTAGGAAAACTAGCTAAAATCGTCTAGAGGTGAAACTTCCAGGGACAACGCCCGCTAGCTCACACCCGAACCCAAAATAGTATAAGCAAAAAGCCATCCATGCAAGCAACCTGTTCATTCATGAAAAACATGAACGCCACAATCAGTGGGGAGTAACTCCGGGTTCTCCCAGCCATATCACATTAAACGTACATAAAAGGAAATACAAAAGTAAAACATGCATATATATAGATATACATATGAAAGACAATAAGGATAGATAGGCCAATCGATATATAATGATAAGAGTATAAGAAGTACAAGTCCGAATCCATCATGTTATACAAAGACTCAGGGAAGACACTCTTAGGCAACCGAATACGCTCACTAGGGCTTATATCTCACCGTTAGCGGTATAAGTTTGATAAGATTGAGACTCGACAACCAAACCATGCCAAGTCATAAAATGACCATGAATAAATCCATCATGTTATCATCCATTCAAACATACCAATACATAGACGGTGCGCAATCATGCAATGACCATGAATAATATCATGAAATCACGCATTCAAGAACGACGACACAAAGACGACATATCTCACGGTAAATGAAACGCACTAGCACCGTGTACATGGCAAGTATGATTAAAAGGCATCCACGCGATAAACATTTCCCTGAACGCATACACGATAAACATTTCGTATATGTAGACTAATTTCCTGCTGGTAGCACGACGATAATAATACGGTCCTAGTCTAAACCTGGCCAGATTCTCTAAATAAACGTGTTCCGATTCGACATGCGATAAAAAATTTCGCATCCAAGACTCGGTCAATCACATGACGCCGAGTACCCCAAATTCGGTAGATCAATTCACGAAAGAGGCGGAAAAGAGCTCAAGCCTCATAACAAGCGGTACGCTACATGCAAATAACACCACCTCGCAAGTACACAACATTTGACGGCCGGGTCGATCAATGCATAGCGTTCAACTCCCAACAACGTCGTGGTATGCCCACTAACACATGCAATTAAGCAGTAGGATACATCCCCGTTCCGACATTCCAGCCTTACGAACGGGAAGGTAGCCAAGGGAATGAGAGTACAAAGCACAAGACAAAATAGTGCTCAAACCGTATCATTTGTAAAAACCGACTCAAAGTGGAACATACCAAAAGCCGTCACAAAACATGTGATACAAGCGAATGAGATGTCATATATTCAAAACATTAATATTATAAGTCACTACGTGAAATTATACGTTAAACGAATCATGCGAACTATTATAAATTAAATCGTAAACAAGAAATACAAACAAAGTCCAGCAGGTGCCAGCCGGTCAGGTGGACCGGCTGCCGGTCTACCGGCTCAGGCCAACTATCATATGAAAAACAACATTGAAATGTCAGGGTGTCCCAGCCGGTCAGGTCGACCGGCTGCCGGTCAACCGGCTGGGACCAAAGGGTCATTTGAAAACAAGGAAGAAAGAAGGGGTGTCTCAGCCGGTGGTCTGACCGGCTGCCGGTCGACCGGCTGAGCCCAACCTCATACTTCAAAATCACGTAAAAGTGTAACAATATACAGCCACTGCCCCAGCCGGTGGTCTGACCGGCTGCCGGTCGACCGGCTGGGGTCCCTAGTACACGAAAATGCCAAAATCACCAAGGATCAACTTTTGATAATTATCGACTATCATTCTAATTCATCAATTCCCATGTGAATACTCAATAAACAACAACCATCAACAATAATACAAGTCATAAGTTTACTAACCATAATCTAAATACGGTTTCTATCCTAGAAATCACATAAAACACGTAAATGATACCGAGTAACCCTTCACCGTTACCTTTAAGCGTCTTTACTACTCGTCAAGCTCCTCTTCAATAAGGAAATAGTCTTTGTCGGGATCTTGAAGGTCACCACCTACAAATAGATCATAAAAGATGAATAAAATTCATCTTGAGAAAGACGGAAAGTTTGAAAAGCGAGAAAGACGATGATTTTAATATCAATACGGATAGAGGAAGGTAAGAGGGGAAGAATGAAATGAACTTACGTGAATTTAAGCAAAGAACGAATGAGCTACGATGATTTTAAGAACGGAAAGTTTATGGAAGCAAGGGTTTTGATTTTGCTTAAGGAAGAAGTAAGGTTTTTGGTGTTTGAGTGAATGAAATAGGTTAAGGGAGTATGAGTGGAATATAAGGGAAAAAGTCAATAAAAGTCAAACTCGCCTTAAGACGGAATTCTCATGGAATCTCGCGGAAATTCCAAATACGATCTCGGAAATTCTAAATTCGACTCGGAAAAATAAATTTACGATTAAAACTATAATTCACTGAAAAGTAACCGTAAAATATTTTCACTATAAAAATAGGGTACATTTCCGGGTGTTACATAGTTACCTTGAGGATTGCGATTTTGAGGAATCACGTAAGAGGAACCTTGTTGCTGAGGTGGTGGCAGGGTAGGATTAAGAACATTTTGACTTCGGTAGGACAAAATTTGGAAGCTCTCTTGTCCTTTCATTATAAAAGTTAGAGTACGGTGTACCTTGCTTAAAGGATTGAAAGGCAAGCACTTGTTCAACCGTACTCATACACTCTACTGCATTATGCCCCATAGTACCACATCTTTCACATGTTGGCTCTTGTTGAACCATGGCATGAACCGTTTGCTTATTGTCCAAAGATTTTGAAGTTTGTAATTCGGCAACTTTAGCAGTTAATGCCTCCAACTGAGCTGCAACGGCATTGTCCGGACCTCCTCGCCTCGCATTACCCCTGGGATTGCCATACTCAATAGTGTGAGTAGCAATCTCATCAATCAACTTCCAAGCATTAGCATCGGTAGTGTTATTTTGGAATATTCCATTGGCAGCAGAATCTTGCAATGCTCTCTGATCATCATATAACCCATTCTAAAACTGGTTGCATAGGAACCATGTATCAAAACCATGATGTGGAACAGATTTGACAAGATTTTTGAAGCGAACCCAGGCCTCATTAAAGTTCTCAGTGGGACTTTGTTTGAAACTTGTGATTTGACTTCGGATGGCGTTGGTTTTCTTTGGCGGGAAATATCTTTTGTAGAAAGCAAGAGCCAAAGAATTACCAATTAGTGATGCCAAGTGCATCTACATCTAACTCACTCAACCAATATTCTGCCCCGTCTCGTAGTGAAAAGAGAAACAGCACCAACTTGATTTGATCTTGTGTTCACCTACCCGTTAGAGGAATAGAGCAACAATAATTGGTGAATTTCTCCATATGCATAGCAGGATCCTCAGTGGGGTTTCCTCCAAATATGTTTCGCTCCACCAAAGAGATATAAGATGGATGAATCTCAAAGGTTCCATTACCCGTAGTAGGGAGCTTGAATCCCATGGAAAAAAATGCAACGATAGGCTCTGAATCGCTGGCTAAAGTAGGCATGGTTGTAGTGGTGGCAGAAATATGTGTATCCTCTTCTAAGGATGGTTTTTCTGCGACAAATTCGGCGTAAACTGTGTCAAGCGTACTCAAGTCTTCCGTTTCTTGAATTTCCTTCCAAAAGTTTTGTCTAACTCGGAGAGTCCTTTCTGGTTCGGAATCGTAGGGTATGAAATCGGTTCTGGAACACCTGGGCATAAACGAACACTAAAGAAAAGGATAAGAACGGTCTCAAGGAACTTAGGTTCCCTGAGACAAAGAAAAAGATAAACTAAATAGAAACAAATAGAAAATTGTTGACTCCCTGGCAACGGCGCCAAATTTGATAAGGGTAAAGTCGCGTCACCTTAATCAAAGTAATCCTAATTCACTACTAACTAATAGTCAGCGGTAAGCAAGGTATCAAATCCACAGGGAGGCGGTAGTATTCTAATATATTAAACTAGGTTTGTCTCTTAAGTAACAATTTCGGAGTTTAAGATTGGTATTTCTAAACTAATAGCAGACAATAACAATAAAAGGTTGAAAACAATAAGATTAAAAGGCTAGGGTCTCAAGTTCATTAGGACTATTGTTCAGGGGTAAGGGTGTTATAAACTATCATGAAATAAAGTTATCTAAGGTCACAAGATCGGTCGATTAAACTATCCCCTTTAGATCTACAATTAACATGCGATCGCTATCATTAAACGAGCTCTATTCAATTATCGTAGCCTATCTTAGTCTTAAACCGGTCGGTGTCAATCCTAATTCGCGAGACTAGTTAATTAATGCTGGCCAATAATCAAACAACTAGAATTAAAACGATAATCAAATGATAACCATGCAATTGCAATTCAATTAATTAATCTACCCCTTCTAACAATCCTAGATCCCCCTTTCAACCCTAAAAAAAGAAATTTAGCTACTCATAACAATATTAATAACAACGATAATAAACAAAGTAAACATAATTAACAACAATGAAAGGATTAACAAAGAATAATTAAAGAACTAGAAGGTAATTAATTGAATAACAAAGAAAGATAGAAGAATACCGATTACAAGCTTAAACTAAAAACTATAGTCTTGATGATAAAATCCGGTAGCAAAGCAAAGAAAACTTGAGTTTCAAATATTAAAGCATACCTAATTATGAAAGACGAGCTTTCCTTTTAAAATAAATATCCAATTAATTAAGTTAAACTAGTTAATGAAAATACGAAAACCGTCAAATACTGGGTTGCTCGATCGAGCAAAGTGATGTTGCTCGATCGAGCATCCTTGAACCTGGCTCGATCGAGCAAGGCATTGTTGCTCGGTCGAGCAGCCCTGCTTAAGGCTCGTTTCTTCGTTTTTCTTCATTTCTTCTCCATTGCTCTCGATTTCCGTGCCCAACTTTCTACGGTCTGACTCCGCCATGCTTCATATCTACTAAAAAAGCTCCAAATACATCCAATCTGCATTAAAACATGACAGAAGCGGCAAATCGATATTCTAGCTAAAATAGCATAGAGATAAGCAAGGAAAGAAGGTAAATTGATTTTTATATATCTAAGGGAAGCATAAAATATGTGTATAAATAATGATCATTATATAGCCGACCGGCTAAGAACCCCTTGTATAGATTTGGGAGTATGGGTTTGAAGCCTTGGTTCTTAGTCGGCCGACTGGCGCCGATCAAGCTGACTAGCTAAGAACCCCATGTAGCCTTTCCTCTTGCGTTTCTCATATAATGTCACATGTAACAATATTTATGGCTTGTTTATGTTATAATCCTAGGAAATGACTTATAATATTTATATAAGAATTATAACGTACCTCACATGATTTATTCGGATGTTTAATGACGATTTTGGATGGTTAACTTAGTTGAGATTTGTATACCGCGCGTAGTTCGTTGAGTCTATTGAACTCTCATTTCCCGTTTGTACCCTTATACTCGTTAGATTTTTTGTCAGAGCGATAGAGGTACATTCTTTGATATGTTAGTGGGGATATGTCGACGTTGTTGGGATGCAAACGCATAGCGTTGATCGACCCGGTCGTAAATTTTTTTATCCTTGCGAGGTGGTGTCTTTGCATGTAATGTACTTGTTTGACGTTTATGTCACAACCTTTCTCGATGGCCGTGCTACCGAGACTTGGTACACTTATTCTCTTTCCGCCTTTTTTTGTTGGTCGCACTGCCGGATTTGGGGTACTCGGCGTCCGTTTTGTCGACCGAGTCTTGGATGTGTGAACATCTAGCCACACGTCAAATCTGGTACACGTCTTATCTCGAGAGGCTGGCTAGATTTAGACTAGGACCATATTATTATCTTAGTCCTACCGGAAGGATTAGAGTCTAAAGTCACCTTGTCTTGCATTGTGCAGATGCTAGTGCGTTTCACATATCGTGAGAGTGTGGTTGCCTTATATATTTCCGTTGCATGTTGCTTGTTTACTTTTTACTGTCGCAGGGTTGTCACAGTTGGTATCAAAGCTTAAACGCTCCCGGCGCATACACGTGAAAACACCAACCTTAAATACTATTTGACCTAAGTTGGTAGTCTTTTTGTATATGCTAATTTTAACTATTTATCTAAATAGCATTGTTATTTTGAAAAGATGGTGATACCACGCTTAGTAACCAACAAGATCATGTGAATGTCGTTCCCATTCAAGTTCCTCCTGAACATCACCATGGAAGCTACGCTTGGATTGCTCATCAAATAGCAAGGATTAAGGCTAAGACCTATGGTAGGGGCAGTAGACCCAACCGAACTTTCGGAGTGGTTCGAGAAATGGAGAAAAAATTTGAGCTTTTTCAAGAAGAGGGTGACAGAGTTCAGATTGCCTTGCACTTCTTTGTGAAGGAGGCCGGCCATTGGTATGACGAGCCCGGTTTCCACTTAAGAGGCAAATTTTGGTTGGGAACGTTTCAAGACCCTAGTGGAAGATAACTTCTATCCCAAGGAGCTCATACAATAAAGGCTAAGGGAGTTTATTGACCTCAAACAAGTGGAATGTCCGTCCAAGAGTTCACTACTCAATTCAACAATATTGCTAACTTTGCCCCTATGCTAGTGAAGGATGATGGAGACTGTGTGTTCTTCTACCGCAACAAGCTAAGTGCTACCTTGGAGAGCATGGTGAGAAAGAGTTTCGTAACTTTCCTAGATCTCTATGATGATGCTATATGGGCCGAGACTTCTTTGAGGGCCATCAAGGAAGAAGCAAAGGCCAAGACCCCTTCCTCTTCATCTTTATTCCTCGCCCTAACTTCTATGGTAAGAGGCCGTTTGTCCCTTCTTCTTCGCCCTCTTATCTCAACAAGAGTAAATTCATCCCAAGAGGCAAAGGGACCTCTCAAGATATTGTCCAAGTCAATGCTCAAGCTAGTGAGCGTTAGTGTCACGGGTTTAAGAAGCCTCTTCATCCCGGGGTTTCATGTTACAACTGTTCCTTAATATGCTACTTTTTTAAGAATCCTGGACATCGATTCAACGATTGACCGGATATGAAGCTAGCAAAAAATTCCAAGCTAAAGGGTTCTATTTATGTCTTGAGTGGTGCCGAAGCCGCCGCTCATCCCGAGATCATCACCGGTATGTTTTCAGTTCTTGATGAACCTTGCCTCATCTTATTTGATTCTGGAGCATCTATGTCCTTTGTGTCTTCTACATTTATAGACAAACTTAACCTTGAATCTACCCAAAGTGAGGATACACTCATATCCTTACCGTTTGGAGAAATCATTTATTGCTCCCTTCTTTATCCCGATGTTTCCGTTTCAATTGAAAAAACAATCTTCCTTGCTAACCTTCTAAGTTTTCCTCTTGGGGAATTTGATGTAATTTTGTTTATGAATTGGTTATCTAAGTATTATGGTAGGTTTGAGTGTAGAGATCAAAAGATATTTCTTAAGAGTCATTTAGGTGTCCGTGTAACCTATAAGGGAAGTGAATCTAGAATTAGTTTTTTGTGACTTTGGAAATGTGTTTCCCCGAAGAGTTGCCCAGGATTCCTTCCGAGCGTTATCTTGAGTACCTTCCTTTCCTGTTTGTTGGATGATATTAAAATCTTCTTTACCGTTTGTACCCTTATACTCATTAGACTTTATGTCGGAGCAATAGAGGTACATTATTTGATATTTAGTGGGAATATTTAGGGTCGTTAGACTAGGTAATAACACGGTCAAAAACAAAATTATAAATCCTAAACAAACACAAGACTATCCTAATAAAAGGGTAGTAAAGGGCAAGTCAAGGGTCGAACCCAAAGGAAAGCGGTGAATAGATAAGCTAACTAAAAAACTCTTGCTAAAAACTAATTAAGGTACTAATTACTAAACTAAAATACTACTTAATACTAATTACAAACTATGGGTAATTACAATGGCAAAACAAGTGGTAAATATAGATGGAGAAATTGAGTTGAAATATGAACATGAAGAATGCAAACTTTTGTAGTCTAGGACTAATAACAAACACCTAGTATATAAATATTAAGTATGAGACAAGTGCTTAGTGCAATTTTCCCAAGACACACAACCAATA
This sequence comes from Heliosperma pusillum, assembly GCA_022085475.1. NCBI lineage: Eukaryota > Viridiplantae > Streptophyta > Magnoliopsida > Caryophyllales > Caryophyllaceae > Heliosperma > Heliosperma pusillum. Next base: position 13,680 of record JAIUZE010014931.1, on the reverse strand, counting down.
GCAAAGATAACTCTTTTATACTTCCCTTCTCATTTATCTAATACTACCTCCCAAGATTATAGACAACAAGAATTAAAACATCCAAGATTAACGCTTTACAACTTAATCAATACTTTTTAAAACATAAGTACAACTAAAGAAGTAAGCTTTAATTAAGAATTAAACCAAATGATTAAGCTAGAATCATGTAACACAACACTAAACCATGTTTGAATTACACAACATATCATTTTCTACCCAAAAGACTCCAACTTTAAACCAAAGTTGAAATCTTTCAAGTTTGCTTCAAACATTCAAGTATAGGGTGAGAATTCCTAACAAGAGCAAGCATTCATTAAGCAAAACAAATGTAGAGTTAGTCAAACTAAACATTCATCTACTCAAAAATGAAAGATTAACACAATAAAAAGATATTAAATTAAGAAGATGAAGATTTAGAGAGTCTTACAATGCTAAAGGTGTGTACTTGTTCAAATTACACTAAGCTTTGAAGGATTAGCCTTCCATAACCATAGATTACAAACCAAAATACTAAAAGTTATAATTAAAGATAAATAAAAAGATGAACAAATATGAGATTTTTAAATCTTCAAGTATGATATGAGATGATGTGATAGTTCTTCAATATCTCAATTTGTTGCTCTTATATACCCTTGGTTCCGGAAACGTAGGGCCTTGAGAAATGGGCTTCAAAGAACAAGAAGGCGGAAAAAGAGTCGCGTGCCAGTTATGCATGATGCTCTCATCGCCGGATGATGTTGGCAACGCCGTGTGACACTGGGCGCGTTGCCAGACGCTGGCAGCGTTTCAAGCTGCCAGTTTTTCTCCTTAAAATCGCTCTTGTTGACTTTTGTTGACTGCCTTATACTTGCCTCTATTTCTTCAATGTTGACTCTTAGTTGGATTTATTGACTCCTCGGGTTTAACCTTTATTGACCCGGCCTCGGGTTTGACTTTGACTTTGGTTGACTTTTGTTGACTTATTGGTTTGACTCCTCGGTGGGCCCTTCTAGGCTTCCCTTCATAACACCAAAGGAAGTAGACCTTCAAGTCGTTCACACAAGCCGACTCCATACAAATCATTCGGCCCATATTAGTACAAAAAAGAAGACTCGGATAAACAAAGTTACGACAAATCACAAGAAACTAAATTAGCACAAACCGGTGCTAATAACCCTTATAAAGCAACATAAAATGACTCAATAAGCTAATCTAGACACGACATATTTAAGTGTTGTCAAATACCCCCACACTTGGACTTTTACTCATCCCGAGTAAAACTCGAGATTATCATAAACAACACGAGTCCAACATAGTGTGTGTGAAAGCAATGACCTCTCTTCCCTCACTACGCCCTTCTTATAATCCCTCTTACACAAACCACCAATGATAAAAGCAAAATAAAAAGACTCAAATTTTTGTGGCACTCTTCTCTCACACCACCTCCTTATATCATCCCTCAAGACTAAGACACGACATGCCACCTTCTCCGACTCAACTCAACTCTACTCCTCCCTTCTTATACCTCCCAAGATTGCAGTGTCGCCATCTTTTCCTTCTCCCAAGGCATAGTGAGATGATCTTCATCACCAAACATCAAGCAACTCCACTTCTTATATCACCCCTTTATTAGTCCATCAATGTATAACATGGCTACTTGGTTGGCCCCAAACTACACAGTTTGCACAACCAAGCAACCCAAACACAAAGTTATCCACCAATTGTTACAACAAAAGAAACATTTGTGACCAAAAAGAAAAATAAACTATCCTAGCCTCCTTCCTTTTGCGTCCTTATTTCTCCCTTCTTTTCTCTTTAAGATTCTCTTCATAAGACGAATTATGCTCAATTTTATTTTTCTTTTTATTTTTATTTTTCTAATTTTTTATTTTTCGTGAAAATCCCTCATTTTGCCTAAGGTGCCCTTTCGAGTTTTCACCGTAGCTTTCCTTTCCTGTCATTGGTGGCACGCAACTCGATTTTTCATTTTACCCCGAATGCCCTTTCGGGTTTTCATTCCGTCCCCGGCCACCTCCCCACTTTTGCCTAGGTGCCCTCCCTTGTGGGTTTTCACCTAGCCGGGATTTTTTTTACACAAGAAATGCATCAATCAGTACAAGTATATACAATTTTTGAGACCTCTCCCACACACTTAGTGTCCACAATGTCCTCATTGTGGGGGAAAGGGTGGGATACTTCATCAATTATTGAAGTGAGAAGGGCCTGAGGCTCCTCCTTGATCATAGGTGCCCCCGTTTCTCCTCCTCTCTCTTGCCTTTCTAACTCTTCTCCTTTGCTCAAGGCCTTCATCAAGAGCCTCTTGGGTGTAGGTGGTGGAGTAATCAGGATTTTGGCGAAGGGACATGCCAAAAAGTGAATTAGCTAACCCATAAACGTCTTCTTCGGCCACTGCATCTTCATAAGAATATTGAAGATACGTGTGGTGGCGTTCATTTTGTGTTTGGAAATGGGTGGTTGATTTCTCTCTCGAAAGGTTTTGTTCCCTCCACCTTTCTTGTTCTTCTTGCCACCTTTGGTTTTGTTGTGCTTGCCAAAGGCGGTCCTCCACTTGCCTCTCACCAATCCTTCTCAACTCTTCTTGTTGAGCCCTCTCGGCCTCACCTCGCAGCCTCACCTCTCAATCGTTCCATCTCCTCCACCACATAGTGCCAATCAACTAACAACTCAAGCCTACCACCTTGTTGTTGTTGCTAAGTGTTGGACTCGTCCAACCTCTCACTAATATGCCTTAGAACATCATTGGTGCTAGCAAATTAGGAGGCCATTTTATGTTGCCATGGCTCCATGGAGGTGCTAGCATGACTCCCCACGTCATACATAGGGGTGTTTGGGTCATGGCTAGTGTAGAAAGGTGATTGGTAATGATGTGGTTGTTGTTGTTGTTGTTGTTGTTGTTGTTGTTGTTGTTGTTGTAAATTTGGTAGGTTTTGAAAAGACCCCCCCTCAATTGTAAGGATCTCCCTCTCCTCCCTTTGTCTCTCACTCCCTTTCTCCACTTTGCACTCTATGCCTCACGTGGTTCCTTTGCCTGAAAGTAGGGCTGTTTACCGGTCCAAAATCGGACCGGTCCGGACCGGACCGGACCGACCCACTAAAACCCGGCGACCGGCAACCACCATACATGAGAACCGCAGACCGGACTGACCACCGGTCAAGACCCTGACCCGGACCGAATTTTCCGGTCCAAACCCGGACCGAACCTCTGTACTCAAGTTTTCTGGAAATTTTTGAAAAAAAAAGTATCATCAAAGTATTATCACAACACACAAATCTCAATGTTAATATCATGAATTCATGATAGTGTTCCACCAAATCCATGAAACAAAACAATAGATGGTTTGAATTCATCAAAGTATTATCACATATACACAGCACACAAGTATTTTTTTTTTTATCATAAATCAATATCATAAGTTTAATCCGACATCATATACAAAAGGAAAATACCGGATGTGTAGAAAAACGAGTGGCTGGTCATTGATGGTTAAATCAATGAAGTTTACAAGAGAAGTGTGGGATAAAACTAGAGGATTACATGGATAGTGTGGGAAAGAGACAAAGAAAAGACTGGACACGAAATAACTGTTGGAGTAAGTGTCCTTCACAATAGTGCATATATATATAATAAATCTCATTTGGAATATACGTGGCATGGTTAGTATATTTTGATACTCCGCGTCAGTTGATTAACGTAAATCGGTAACGCTCAGTTTACTAGAGTTTGACGTTAGTGTCGTATGACGGCGGTGATCAACCGATCCCTTTAGGTCACACCTATAGGATGAGACCCAAATAGAATACTAATTATTTGTATACGATACAGTTTAATTAGGGCATTACATATATTTGATATGTACGTTTAGTTACAAGAGTTATTTATTAATTGAGTTAGGAACTCATTCCAGTTAAGTTTATTAGTCAATTATACGATAACTGACTGAATAAATTTTACGTCTTACTTTAATACGATTAAATAAGATTTAATTTAATGATTAATAGTTAATTCATTAATTTAGTTGAGGTTATGCATATATTTTGAGGTAGAATAAATTAGTTAATTATATTTACAAAGAGTTGTAAAATAAATTAACTGGGCATTGTGTGACCCATTATATATTGATATAATGGTAAATTATCACTTAAAAGTTAAGTGTATACTGTTTATTTTTTGAGTCATATAATTGTTTTATGATCAAATTAACACTTGATTATACTTGATAATTAAGCATATGATTAATAAGTATTTGTGGGACAAATATCAAATATCAAAATGGACCATTATATGGCATAATGGACCGGATTTGTGCACATGGAAGGATCATATGTGTTATTCTTTTCTTAACACACAATCAACTATATGATAGTGACATATCTTCCATACTTTAATCATCATAACCACCTTACACACTACCATTATGTATGTGATTATTTTGAGTAAAAATAAGGGCCATGTTGAGTGCTATGACCGGCCACGTGCTCTATATAAGAGCATTTTGGTTGTTCATTTCACTAGTTGTTCATTCATGCTTATTTTGCTTCTTCTCACTAAAAAGCTCTTCTCTCTACAACTCTCAAAAATACATTTATTCTCTTAGTATTACTAGAGTAGTAATACAACAATATTAGTAGTATAATGTCTTACTTATTATCTAGTTAATAATAAGTTAAGATTATTTTGGTTGATTCTTGGGTGCAACAAGAAGGAGACCTTCTACTTTGGAGGTTGGTTTTAATTCCATGCTCAAGAACAATAAGAAGGAGTTCTTATTGTGCCCATACTGAACCGAAAAGTCCCAATGTAAGGATGGTTTTGTCTTATCTTTTCTTTTATACTTTTATATTTGTATGCATGATAACTAGATCCTAAATCATTAAGTTAATGTAATTTAATAAACTAATTAGAGGAGTCTAATTAGAGGTCTAGGCATTTCAATAACTGCTGGTCAAAATTAGCAAACCTAAACACTAAATAGTGAGCTTTTCATATTTTCAAGAAAGACAATGGTATAAAGACCGGTCTCCGGTCTTCACTCTTTTTTTCCCAGTTTGGACCGGACCGGATACCCTCTATTCTTGAAACCGGAGACCGGACCGAATTACTCCCGGTCCAGACCAGACCGGCCGGTCCGGTTTACCGGTCCGGGCCTATTTTTGTACAACCCTACCTGAAAGACACCTCCTTCTCTTCACTACTCTCCGGGTTTTCCTCCCTAGGGCAAAAAAAATCGCTAGCTCGTTGCCCCCTAGGTAAAGGAGCATTAGGAGGCTGAGGCATCTTCATGTAGCTAAGTCCATCACTCCCCAACTAAAAGCCACTCAAGGGTGTCTCCTTACTCATCTTAAACATGTGCACTTCCTTCAAACCCTTGTAACTTGTCAACCCTCTACAAGAGTTCACCTCTTGCTCTTCTCCAATATCCCCCTCATAGTGCTTAACAAAAAAGGTAATCAAGCCTCCAAGGTGGATACTAGCTCTCGTAGCTTTTACCCGATGCTTCAAATAAGCCTTCATGAAAAGTTCGGCCCAATCCGGTATCCCTACCCCTCCCTGAAGCATAGTCCACAAGAATAACCGGATATTCTCCGGCACTTTAGTGGGGTCTCCCACGGCATTGAAAATGGTGGTAAGGAATCGGGTGATGAGGCGAAGAACGGGGTGGGTAATGATGGAGAGTTTGGCATCTTTGGATGCGGAGTTATTCCTAGTAAGGGCATACCACATATTATAAATTTCCCCTTTTGGGCACAAAATGGGTTCGGGAGTTTTGGTGACTTTGAGAATTTGGCGGATTTCAGTGATGGTGGCGTTGTACCATTTTTTTTGTGTAGACGGAAACGAAAGAATTTCTCAGTGTCATCGGGTACGTCCAACTCGGAAAAGGTTGCTAGGAACTCGTATGCAAAACTCTAGTAGGTGTAATCCCAGGATTCTTACTCGAGATAAGCCTCTAGCCCAACTTTAGCTAGAAAGTCCAAAGTCAAGTCGAACATACCCAACGAACTAAGTGTGACAACCCTCGCGAATGCGGAAATATAAAACAAACAAGCATGTGAATTATATTGCGAGAATAGGTAGTTTTAAAAACTTTTATACATGCAAGTTAAATAAAACGAGGAGTGTCAAAATATTACAAACTAAGTACAGAAATACAACAAAGAGACGGACTCTCTTAAAATGTTAGCAAAGAACAAGTGATTAGCAAAACTAGCTAATATCGTCTAGAGGTGAAACTTCCAAGGACAACGCCCGCTAGCTCACACCCGAACCCAAAATAGTCAAAGCAAAAAGCCATCCAATGCAAGCAACCTGTTCATTCATGAAAAATATGAACGCCACAATCAGTGGGGAGTAACTCCGGGTTCTCCCAGCCATATCACATTAAACGTACATATAAGGAAATACAAAAGTAAAATCATGCATATATAGATATACATGTGAGTTACGATAAGAATAGATAGGCAATACGATAAATAATGATAAGAGCATATGGAATACAAATCCGAATCCATCATGTTATTCAAAGACTCAGGGAAGACACTCTTAGGCAACCGAATACGCTCACTAGGGCTTGCATCTCACCGTTAGCGGTATAAGTTTGATAAGATTGAGACTCGACAGACAAACCCAGTCAAGACATGCGATGATTACAATAGATCCAACATATTATCATCCATTCACGAACCAAGACATTGACGGTGCCAAATCATGCAATGACCATGAACAATATCATGAAATCACGTATTCAAAGACGACACAAGACGACAACTCTCACGGTAAATGAAACGCACTAGCATCGTGTACATGGCAAGTATGATTAAAAGGCATCCACGGGATAAGCATTTCCCTGAACTCATACGCGATGCTTACATTTCCCTATGTAGACTAATTTCCTCCTGGTATACGACGAATAAATACCGGTCCTAGTCTAAACTGGCCAGATCTCGGAATAACCGTTTCCGATTCGACATGCGATACGTTTCGCATCCAAGACTCGGTCTTACACTAGACGCGCGCGAGTACCCCAAATCGGTAGATCAATTCACGAAAGAGGCGGAAAAGAGCTCAAGCCTCATAACAAGCGGTACGCTACATGCAAATAACACCACCTCGCAAGTACACAACATTTGACGGCGGGGTCGATCAACGCAAGCGTTCAACTCCCAACAACGTCGTCGTATGCCCACTAACACATGCATTTAAGCAGTAGGATACCTCTCGTTCCGACATTCCAGCCTTACGAACGGGAAGGTAGCCAAGGGAATGAGAGTACAAAGCACAAGACAAAATAGTGCTCAAACCGTATCATTTGTAAAAACCGACTCAAAGTGGGAACATACCAAAAACCGTCACAAAACATGAGAATAGGGAATCATATAAGTTTAAATATGATAAACATGAGTCAATACATGATACATAAGCATTAGAACAAGTTTATGAAGCATAATGAATAAAAACATAGATCACCTCTCCAAAACAACGTTGTTTGGAAACCAACGAAAACAAGGGTCCACTTCAAACGGTCATAACTAGAGTTCTAGACATGGGAATTCAGAAATTCTAAACGGAGGTGATAGCTTATCCTCTTACGGTTCCAACGAGATGTCACACGCTCAAAACAAGCAAGTAACGAAGGAGATATGATCATTTTACGAAAAGGGGTCAGTGCAGGAAAAATTTTGTTGGCAGTGTATGACGCAGCCTGCGTCACCACGACGCAGCCTGCGTCTTCCAACGCAGCCTGCGTCCTTCACGGGATTCAAGGACGATCAAAAATCAACATGTTATCAACAACAAAACCCTCATTTATCATCACAAATCATCAATACTCATATCAATTAACAACTAACAACATCCATCAACAACAACACAAGTCCTAAGCATACTAACCATAATCTAAATACGGTTTCTATCCTAGAAATCACATAAAACACGTAAATGATATCGAGTAACCCTTCACCGTTACCTTTAAGCGTCTTTACTAATCGTCAAGCTCCTCTTCAATTAGGAATAGTCTTTGTCGGGATCTTGGAGGTCACCACCTACAAATAGATCATAAAAGATGAATGAAATTAATCTTGAGAAAGACGGGAAATTTGAAAAGCGAGAAAGACGATGATTTTAACATCAATACGGATAGAGGAAGGTAAGGGGAGAAGAATGAGACGAACTTACGTGAATTTCGACAAGAAACGAGTCAGCTAGGAGGATTCAAAGATCGAAAAAGCTATGGAGGCAAGGGTTTGAGTTTTCTTAAAGAGGAAGGAAGGTTTGTGTTTGTGTTTGAGTAAGAAATAGGTTAAGGAGTATGAGTGGAATATAAGGGAAGAAAAGTCAATAAAAGTCAAACTCGCCTTAAGACGGGATTCTCATGGAATCTCGCGGAAATTCCAAATACGAACTCGGAAATTCTAAATTCGACTCGGAACATAAAATTATAAATTAAATCTTAAATTTGCTGAAAAGATTTCGTAAAATATTTCTACTAGAAAAATAGGGTACATTTCCGGGTGTTACAATCACCCCACCTTTTAAAAAAGTTTCGTCCTCGAAACTTGAGGAAAATATAAATTACCTTACTCGAAAAGACTCGGATATTTACTACGCATAGAAGCTTCGGTTTCCCAAGTCTCTTCTTCGACATTTGCACTTCTCCACAAGATTTTCACCAACGGAACTACTTTACTTCTCAACTTTCTATCCTTACGATCTAGGATGCGGATCGGCTTCTCTTCAAAGGATAAGTTCGGTTCAAGCTCGGGCAATTCAACTTGAAAGACATGGCTTGGATCACTAACATACTTTCTCAATTGAGAAACATGGAAAACATCATGAACCTTATCCAAATTCGGCGGCAAATCCAACTTATAAGCAACGACACCAATCCTTTTCACAACTATCAAATGGTCCAATGCAATTTCGGGCTCAATTTACCCTTAACACTCAAACCTTTTTAACACCCTTCATTGGAGATACTTTCAAGAACACTTTATCTCCAACTTCAAATTCTAAAGGCCTTCTTCGGATATCGGCATAAGACTTTTGACGGTCTTGAGCGGCTTTCATTCTATCACGAATGACCTTCACATTATCAATGGTTTCAACAAGAACATCGGGGCCTAAATCACGATTGTCACTCAATTGATTCCAACATATAGGACTCCGACATTTTCTTCCATAAAGAGCTTCATATGGAGCCATCTTAATAGATGCATGATAGCTATTGTTGTAAGAAAACTCCACCAACGGTAAACTCTTTTCCCAACTAGACTGGAAGTCAAGAGCACAAGCCCTAAGCAAGTCTTCTAAAGTCTGAATAGTCCTCTCAGTCTGACCATCCGTAGCGGCATGAAATGCAGTACTCATCAACAACTTACTACCCATGGCTTCTTGTAAAGCCTTCCAAAATCTCGAACAGAATCGCGGATCTCGGTCGGATATATTCCATAGGAACACCATGGTATTAAACAATTTTCATCAACATAAAGCCTTTGCTAAAAGATCCAAATTACAAGTTTCTTGATCGGAATATAAATCTAGCAAATTGGTCAATCGATCAACAACAACCCAAACAAAACAATCTTTACCGCAACGGTCCTCGCAAGCCATAACAAAAATCCATAGAATAGCTTCCCAATCCATAGCGGAATATCCAACGGTTGTAGCAATCCACCGGGCAATCTTGTATTCAATCTTCACTTTTGGCAAGTCAAACATCTTCCAAATAAGGACACAACAAACCCTTCACGTCGGCAACAAAATTGTAGAGCTTCAAATCTTTGTACATCTTATCACCACCGGGGTGAATAGAATACGGGGAAAGATGAGCGTCATCAAGAACTCGCTTCCTCAAATTAAGAGCATTAGGAACAAATAAACGACCATGGAAACGAAGAACACCTTCATTATCAAACTTGAAATATTTACCTTTACCTTCAAGAATTTTGGCTTGAATAGACTTGTAGGTAAGATCATCAACTTGGCTTTCGCGGATTTCACGGAGAAACACAGGTTCGGCAATCATAGCACCAACATGAACAAATCCACGCTCTACAAACTCCAAACTCAAACTTCGAAATTCGGCACAAAGATTAACAGGTAATACATGCATAGCATTCAAAACATGAGAAGCTTTCCTACTAAGAGCATCTGCAACAACATTAGCCTTCCCTTCATGATACAATAACTCAAAATCATAATCGTTCACCAATTCTAACCATCTTCTTTGCCTCATATTCAACTCTTTTTGAGTAAATATGTACTTCAAACTCTTGTGATCGGTGAAGATACGACAATGAACTCCAATTAGGTAATGTCTCCACACTTTCAAAGCATGGACAACAGCGGCCAATTCTAAATCATGAGTAGGATAGTTCACTTCATGAACTCTCAATTGCCTTGAAGCATAAGCCACCACCTTCCTATTTTGCATAAGAACACAACCTAATCCCAGCTTAGAAGCATCACAGTAGACATCAAAGTCTACACCATCTTCAGGCAAAGTCAACACCGGAGCGGTAGTTAACCTCTTCTTTAACTCTTGAAACGCTGCTTCACAAGCTTCATTCCATAGGAATTTGGTTTCCTTCTTCAATAACTGAGTCATCGGTCTAGCAAGCTTAGAGAAATCCTTGACAAATCGTCGGTAATAACCAGCTAAACCAAGGAAACTTCGAATCTCTCTAATATCAGTAGGACTCTTCCAATCAACAACGGCCTCAATTTTTGAAGGATCCACCATTACACCTTCTTTAGAAATCACATGCCCAAGAAAGGACACTTTAGGTAACCAAAATTCACACTTAGAGAACTTAGCATACCACTTCTGACGACGTAGAACACCCAAAATAATCCTCAAATGAATAGCATGCTCATCTTCGGACTTGGAAAAAATAAGAATATCATCAATGAATACCACCACACACTTGTCAAGATACTCACTAAATGTGCGGTTCATTTGGTCCATAAAGATAGCGGGAGCATTCGTCAATCCAAATGGCATCACCTTGAACTCATAATGACCATACCTTGTACTAAAAGCGGTCTTTGGAATATCAACATCTCTAACCGGAATTTGATGATAACCGGATCTCAAATCAATCTTCGAAAAAGTAGAAGCACCCTTTAATTGATCAAACAAATCCTCAATTCTAGGTAAAGGATACCTATTCTTGATTGTAATCCGATTTAATTCACGATAATCAATACACAATCTCATAGAACCATCCTTCTTCTTCACAAAAAGAACGGGAGCACCCCAAGGAGAGGCCCTTGGTCGAATAAAACCCTTTCCAATCATATCATCCAATTGCTTCCTTAATTCTTTCAATTCAGACGGAGCCATACGATAAGGAGCTTTGGCAATTGGACCAGAACCAGGAACAAGATCAATAGAGAATTCAACATCACGCTCGGGAGGAATCCCGGGCAAATCTTCAGGAAATACATCAATGAATTCTCGAACAATAGGCACATCTTCAATGCTTGGCAAAGAGGTATTCGAAAAAGTCACAACACACAAGAATGCTTGGTGACCTTTTCTAACCATACTTACCAACTTCATAGCAGAAATTAAAGACACACCTTTACGGGGATGAGATCCCTTATAGGTTATTCTAACACCTAAAGGACTCTTTAAGAAAATCTTTTGGTCACGACACTCGAACCTAGCATGATACATAGCTAGCCAATCTATACCTAAAATAATATCAAACTCTCCTAGAGGAAACTTAAGGAGATTCGCGGGAAAAATAGAACCCGAAATAGATATAGGTACATTTGGATAAAGAGTAGAACAAGAGATAATATCTCCGGATGGTAAGGATATGGGAGTATCCTCACTAGATGTAGGCTTGATAGATAATTTACTAGCATAGGTTGATGACACAAAAGACATAGAAGCACCGGTATCAAAAAGAATAAGACACGGTTGCTCTAAAATTGAGAACATACATGTAATGATCTCGGGGTGAGCGTCGGCTTCAGCACGACTCATGACAAAGATTGAACCCTTAGGCTTAGGAGGAGGGGGCAACTTTCGGTCGGGGCAATCCTCGTTACGATGACCACCCTTTTGACAGAAGAAGCAAATGTAAGGTCGGTTGGCACAAGATTTACCGGGGTGATGTGGAAGTCTACACCGGTTGCAAAAACGACCTTGAGGTTGAGCTTGAGGAGCATAGGGCCTATGAACCACATTTGAAGTAGCTCTAGGGATAAAAGGAGCAGGATTCCTTGTATAGGCATTGGAAGAAGGAGTAAACCTCCTCTTGTTAGCATAGGAATTAGAAGAAGACGGAATAAACGGTCTCTTCCCAAAAGCATTCGGCCTAGGAGCATAAGAAGGAGAGGGATTATTCATTAAAGCTTCAGCTCTAATAGTCTTCATTGAATTTTCGGCCCACAAAGCATCATCATAAAGATCTCCAAAGGACGCAGTACCCCTTCTCACTTTACTTTGAAGAACGGCACTCAACTTGTTACGATAATAGAATGCACGGTCTTCATCATCACGAATAAGCCTCGGCGCAAAATGAGCGAGCTTATTAAACTCCGTAGTAAACTCTTGAGCTGTTAGGTTGCCTTGCTTAAAATCGATGAACTCTTTAAGCCTTTGCTGTTTAAGCTCTTTAGGATAAAATCTACCCTCCACAAGAGCTTTAAAGCAAGCCCAGTTAAAGTCCTCTTCAAGAACGGCAGTGGCACTTGTGATAGCCCACCAGTTGTCGGCTTCCCTCACCAGAAAGTGCTTTGCGATCCTAACCTTGTCCTCTTCTCGGACTTGGTATAGATCGAACTGTTTCTCCATCTCGCCGAACCAATCGGATAACTCCGTAGGATCCGGTTCTCCACCATATGGTACGATCTTACTTCTCGCTATCTGTCTAGCTACCCATGCATAGCCACCTTGATGGTTTTCTTCCCTTCTAGGGGAAGCTTGGTTGGCATTAGCTAGAGCGGCATCTTGCTGATTTTTCAGCACTTGAGTAAGAGCTTCCATCATAACATTCTCAGCTAATCGTGGTCTAACCATCTTCATAAGAAACAAAAACAAATTAAGTTACTCCTATCAATTAGCATAAACAAATAGACTACCAAGTACAGTCCTTAACTTCTACCAAATCTCTCATTTATTATTTTAAGGTCAAGTAGTTTAAGTTAGGGTTCACGTGTGTGCGTCGGGAGCGATAAAAAGCTCTGATACCAACTGTGACAACCCTTCCGATATGCCGGAATTAAAACATACAAGCATGTGAAATAATATTGCGGAAATACGGGTATTTAAAACTTTTCAAACATGCAAGATATATATAACACGAGGTGTGTCAAAATGTTACAAACTAACTACGGAAATACAACAAAGAGACGAGGTCTCTTAAAATGTTAGCAAAGAACAAGTGTTTAACAAAACTAGCTACTATCGTCTAGAGGTGAAACTTACAGGGACAACGCCCGCTAGCTCACACCCGAACCCCAAAATATCATATCCAAAGAGTCAATCCATGCAAGCAACCTGTTCATTCATGAAAAACATGAACGCCACAGTCAGTGGGGAGTAACTCCGGGTTCTCCCAGCCATATCACCTTTAAAGTACATATAAGGAAATACGAAAGTAAAGCATGCATATATAGATATACATGTGAGATACGATAAGAATAGA